>PVJH01003859.1:0-134771 GCA_004026705.1 Nesogale talazaci | reverse complement strand
CTTCCCCTGGTCTCTCCTCCCCACCAAGCCTCAATACTTTATACATTGTTATTGTTCTGTCATATCTTACACTGCCCGACCTCTCCCCCAACCCACTCCTTTGATGCCCGTCCTTCAAATAAGAGCTTGTGTATATATCCTTGCTGTTGGTTCCGTCGCTCTACCCCACCTTCTCTCCACCCTTCCAGTATCTCCAATCTAACCATTGGCCCGAAGGGGCCCATCCATCCTGCTCTCCCCATATCTCCAGCTCCCCTCTCTACCAGTGTACATTCTCCAGTCCAACTGGATTTGTAAGGTAGAGTTGGGACCATGATGGTTGGGGGACGGGGAGGAAGGCTTCAGGAACTAGAGGAATCTTGTATGCATCATCACTACCCGGCTGCCCCTTGACTGGTCTGTCTCCTCCCCGTGACTCCCCTGTAAAAGGGTGACCAATTACCCACCAGTGGGCTTTAGGTCCCCACCCTGCTCTCCCCCTCCTTTGTAATGATGTGATTCTTGTTCTTTGGTGCTCAATATCTGCTCCCTTCGGCCCCTCTTGATCACGCATGCTGGTGTGCTTCCTGCATGTGGACTTTGCTGTTTCTGCGCTGAATGGCGACACGATTATCTTCAAGTCTTTGAGACTCCAGGCATTCAATCATTTGTTAGCTGGGTACCATCGTTTCTTCTCCTCTGTTTGCCTCTGTATCCATTTGTCTTCAGCGATATCGGGAGTCAATTGGTGCATTGATTTTGGTTTTTGTTCTTGAACACCTGATTGTTTCAGCACCTCATGATCGCACAGGCAAGTGAACTTCTTTTAGGGTGGGTTTTGTTGCTTCTGAGCTAGATGGCTGCTTGTTTATGCTCAAGCCTTTAAGACCCCGGATGCTCTATTTTTTGATAGCCGGGCCCATCTGCTTTCTTCACCACCCTTGCTCATGCTCCTACATGTCCTCAGTGGGTACCTTGGGGATGTGTGCACACAGTGATATATGCTTGTTTTGTCCCCCCCCCCCCATTTGATGTCTATAGCCTAGACCTTTCACCACTGTCACCATCTATGGTGTATATTCTTAACAGTAACAACACAAGTAAACCAGTATAAGAAGTTATTTTATACTTGTGAAGAAAACAGATTTGGTGGGATAAGTGTGGAGTCCCAGAAAGCAAATGGAGAGCTAACGAGGTAGAAGGGTGATGACTACAACTTAAAGAGGAGAAACAGAGGTGAAGCGGAGAGAAGGGTAAAAATAGCTCTAGCTGATGGGAACTAGAATGAAGTTCCACCAGGTGACAAAGCTGGACAGGGCTCATCACTGTGTGTGTGTGTGTGTGTGTGTGTGTGTGTGTGTGAACTGTACCAGGTGACACTGTCAGAAAAATGACTACAAAATGACTGTCTATACAATTTTGTGCAGTTTCAACAGTTCATTATTCTTTGATAAAAGTATCACTGCAGCTAGTTATAATGACATAAGACTTTTTACAATTCCCGCTTACGTGTATCAATCTACTACAAGGTGACCACTCTATCCTCATTTATTTTTTGAACTTTCTAGTGGGCATTAGTCATTACCTGTCACTATTGTCCAACTGTAACGATGCTTCAAATCACAAGCATGCCTGTCATTTTGATGCAGCCAATGTTTTCCTGTGGCTCATTTTGCCTAATTTCTGGTTGTTTTAGCTACAATATTGATGGTAGTAATATTTGAGACTCTGTAGATCACTTTGAAAATTAAGTAGTACCACATTTTTTGGACCACGAGACACACCCTTGTTTCTCCTCCACTTTGGGGGTGAGGGGAAAGTATGTCTTATGATACAAAAAATACAATAATTAAAGAAAAGGGAGGAGAAAAATCCAGAGGCTCCAACTCAGTTACTAGTAATATAATTCAATGTAAAAGAACACTTTTGTTGCCAGTATTCATATGATCTAAGGAAAAATTTAAGCAATTTCAAATTATACCTTCTATTATCCCACTATTAGGATGAATGCACAGCAGGGAGGGGTCTGTACCATTTGCTCTGGGGCCGTCCGGGGTGGCACACACGGGGACAGCTGGGTTAGGGCCTTGGACACCACTGACTCAGACAAGCACGAGCAAGTGGAGGCTCGTAAAATTTTGTAAGGAAAGATTAAAATTGACCAAGCTCAAACATTTAAATAACCCCCCCCCCATTTCCTTCATTCTTCAATCACATCTATAAGATAGAAACTTTTAAGGAATAATACATGGAATTTCTATAGTTAAGATAATTTTTACATGGAAACACAACCAATATTCTTCCATTCTAGAACTATATAATTATTCACATCAAATGCCATAAGATTATGTCTGTATATGGTTGATATTCCCACGCTCAACCTCGTTTAGCTGCTTCATTGCTGGTGTGGTCAGGTGGGTCATACGACTGCAGAATAGAAGGAAACTGCCCCATCACAATTGTTCCTTACGCTTGAGCCTACAGTGCAGCCACTGCTGTCAATCTACCTTGTCGAGGGTCTCGTCCCTCCACTTTATCAAGTCTGATGTCCTTTTCCAGGGGCGCCTCTACTGAAAACATGTCCAAAGTACACGAGACGACACCTCATCAGCCTCATCTCCAAGGGGCGTTCTGGATGCACTTCTTCCAAGACTGTTTTATTTGTCCTTCTGGAAATCCTGGGTACTTTTAGCACTCTTTGCCAGCGCCATCATTCAAATGCCCTGATTCTTCTGTAGTCTCCTTAGTCCCACTTTCACATGCTTTGTTAGGCTGGGGTCACTAGAGAAACAAATCCCGTGAAGAGCTCATGGATGTGTAAGAAGAGTTTTCTGTCAAGAAGTAAATTCTCTATCAAGAAAACATCCCAGCCCAGTCCCACTCAAGTCCGTAAGTCCGATTCTAGTCCGTGGAAGACCCGCCGCAGACTCATGCAGCCACACGCAATGATCGGAAAGCAGGCTCTCACAGGCCAGTGGCTGTCAAGACCCAAGGCTCCAAAGGCTGGGGACGCTTCTCCAGCGCTCTGGCAGCAACGGGCAGGAAGGTGAAGGCAGGGGCGGGGAGGTTCCTAGGACCCGCCTTATGAGAACGCCACGTCCACAAGGAGTCGACACATCAGATGAGGACCTGGATGACAGACTAAACACCATCCACACACTTTTATATATTTTCTTTTTTTTTTGGGGGGGGGCATCACCGCCCTCAGGTGGTGGGATTAGGAGGCCCAGTCTTTGCTCCTGTGGAGCCGCTGCTGGAATTGAACCTCCATCCCAGTGGGCCCCAGTCCCGCGCACAACCACTACGCCACCGGGGCTCAGCGCTCAGACCCCACTTTTATATTTTTTCAAGTCGACATGAAATTATGTAACTATCATACATGCATATGAGGCAACTGAAAATAGCAGGGCGTGGGCCGGTGCATCTTAGACCTCAGAGTAAAATTCTTGTTTTTCAACACTCTAAAGAGGTCTTGTGGAGTAGATTTACCCAATGAGTCCATCATTACTTCCTTTACGGCTGCTTCCATGAGCATTGACTGGATCCAACTAAGAAGAAAACCGTGATCACTTCAATGTTTTCTGCGTCTATCTTGGTGTTGTCTATTGGTCCAATTATGAGGCCCAGTTTTAAGAATTTTGGCTTTCTTTGCATGGAGTTGTAATCCATACTCATGGCAGCAGGCATTAATCTTTCTCCAAGTGTCTTTCTCGATTTCAGTCTGAAAAGCTGTGTTATCTGCAGATCTCAGGTTAATAAGCCTTTTTCCACTCCTGATTCTATAGTCTTCTTCAAAAAGTATAGTTTCCTGTATTATCTGCTTAGCATACATAGTGAATAAATATGGTGATTGATAATTTCATCATTCTCATTCTCACTTTTTACTAAGGAGGGGCTTGTGATTTTTTTGGAGGGGCATCACTGCTCTCCGGTGGTGGGAGTAGGAGGCCCAGCCCCACTGCTGGAATTGAACCTCCGTCCCAGTGGGCCGCAGTCCCGCGCACAACCACGACACCACCGGGGCTCGGCCCCGATTTTTTTTTTTTTTTTAAGTTGTGCTTCAAAGTCATTCTGCTGGCATTTAAGTTAAGGGCTAAGCCTAAGCTAAGTATCAGTCAGTGCTGGACAGCAGAGGACAGTGCTGAATAGCAGAGAGGGGAGCCTGGTGGCTGTGGCAAACAGCCTGCATGTTGATGAAGGGAGACTTCGGTGATATCTTTCGCATGTACTCCACAAACTACCACCCCACCCTCACCCCTTACAACGTCTTGGTCCTTTCCATACCCTTAGTTGACATTACGCATGGCTCGGGGTCAGTGCAAAGAAGACCCCGCGAGATGGGCTCACCCAGGACAATGACTGAGGATGGCAGGGGGCGGGGCCCTGTTTTGCCACCCACACACATCCACAGCAGCAGGACAGGCTGAATGTCACAGCAGTCACAACAGCTACCATGTACTGAACACCTACTAAGTAAACTCATTTTAACATCTTGAGGAGGACAACAGCTATTATCTTCACTTTGTAAATACAGATGCTCAGAGAGGTAAAGTGACTTGCCCAAGAATACACAGCTAGTATCTACATAGAGAAAACAGTTGACTCTAAATACTTGACTTTATAATCCCAGTCCACCCAAGTTTTTAACTTTTTTTGTTTTTGTTTTTTTTGGGCATCACTGCTCTCCGGTGGTGGGAGTAGGAGGCCCAGCCCCACTGCTGGAATTGAACCTCCGTCCCAGTGGGCCCCAGTCCTGCACACAACCACTACGCCACCGGGGCTCAGCCCAAGTTTTTAACTTTTATGCTGCATGGCCACTATGCAACTCCTCAAGAAATCAGATCCATGAGCTCTCTTTATAGATTAGGAAACTGAGTTAGATCTAGAACGGATCAAAATCACATAGTTACAGAATTACCTAGACCAGCATGATGCTTTGGCGCTGGATGCTGAGCTGGAGTCCACGGGAGGAATCAAGCAGTTTCATAATACAAGTGTCGAGGAGGATAGGAAGCAATTAGAACCTTTAAGCACTGCTAATGGGAATATATGAGAGTAGAAAAGAGACCACTTCTTGGAAAGTGGGAACGAGACCATTTCTATTTTTTATACCACTTCCGTATACATTGAGTCTCAGATGTGTTTTCCTCCTTTTCCATTGTCACAGCCCACAGAGGAATACACTGCCCTTTGTGAAAGTGTCTTCACTTATTAATGAGGACGGCAACACAAGAGGATGTGCCCCATGAAAGGAATTCAAATAAAATTTTAAAAACTTTAGCAAATCAAAATATTTCTTGTGGCGACTGACCTATGACTTTACTCTCATTTTAGGTTTACCACTGTACTACATTACAAAATAAATCCCAACATCACTTTGCATGTCTTTTTTAATACTCCTTTAACATTGCTAAAATAAATTGTTCAAATCAATTATGTTTAAAGGAGAAAATCTACTACACATCTAAAGCGATGCTTGGAAAAATAAAGATTCGCTGATCAAAAGGAAATCTTGAATTAATCCTCTTTCAGTAAAGGAACTATTTCTATAGGAGCCTTGACAAGCAATCTTTCTTAAATACCTCCAGTGGCAGGGTCTCACTTTTCCTCAAACAGTCTACCCCCCACCCCTGACCCAACTTCTATTGTTAGATACAGCTACGAGGAAAAAAGCAGTCTTTCTACAACTCAAAACCTACGTACACATGACTTCCATGTCTGTTCATTGGTCTGGAGATCTACCCACTCCAAAGGGCCATTGTGAAGAGAAATGAAAAGATAGAGGTCAAATTCCTGGCCCAGATAAGGCACTCCTCCTCGTTTCTCCAACAACGGCTAGCTGTGTAGTTCCAAAGGATTGTCAACTGCCACTTGGTCTCAGGCTTTCTCTGGTTCCGCTGCTTACATAGCTCGCTCTGTGTGTCTACTTCCCACTTCTGGATTCTTTTTTTAAGCTTCTATTTCTTCAATTATGCCCATTACGGCCAGATTATTTCATCCTCTCAAAATTTTCTATGGGTGGCATATAGAAAATCTCATTGTGGGAATGTATAGCTTTCACTCACAAAATCTTATGTTTTACTCCTACTTGTAATGCCTCCCCCTTCATGCAGCTATGGAGCTCTCCACTCCCTCCTACCCCTGTTGTCCAGTATTACCAGATTGGTTCAAACATCAGAACCCTTCCATGGAATGAGGGTAGCCCTCTATAGTTAATGCTCAGAAAAACAAAACAAAACCACAACAAAGCATTTGCTTTCCTTCAAACTTCTGAGGGAATATGGAGACTTGGAGCTTGCCCAAGACCATATTTCTAAATAGGGTCACATTTTTCTAAAAGTAGTTTTTCCTTTTAGATTTCTCCCTCTGTGTTCAATGGTTTTTAGGTCACTAGAATACCTTTTATTCCTAGATATCCTCATTCTGCTAATGCTTCTGGGACTTCCTTAGGTCAAAGTCAAATTCACATTTTCTTTAGTTTCACATGTACAGAGAGTGGCAAATATTATAAAACAGCAATATAGGGAACAAAGTAAAATTGTGGTTTAACCTTAGATGCGAATGAAAAAATTTGTATTTCAGTTACCTAGACTTGTCTAAATTATACTTAATAATCATAAAGATTTACAGTTTTAGAAATATGAGGCCAGTTCTACTCTGTCCTAAATGCCTGCTATGAATTGAAATCGACTTGATGGTGGAGAAATTGTTTTTTAAGGTGTAAAAGGGGACCTACTGGTATAATGGATCACAAGTTGGACTGCGAGTGGAAAGGCCAACAATCCAAACCGATCAGCCCCAAGGGCCAGTTCTACTCTGTCCTATCCGGTCTCTATGAGATAGAACCTGTGCACTGGTGGGGTAGTGTGTTCATATTTTTAAAATGTGTTATTTGTGCCACATACATAAATCCTCAAAAAGATCTATAGGCAGAGTATTTTATTTTTTTTTTATTTTTATTTTTATTTTAGGCATCACTGCCCTCAGGTGGTGGGAGTAGGAGGCCCAGCCTTTGCTCCTGGGAGCCGGAATTGAACCTCCAACCCAGTGGGTCGCAGTCCCGCGCACAACCACTACGCCACCAGGGCTCAGCCCGGCAGAGTATTTTAAAAAACAAAAAAGAAATAATAAAGAAAATACCTTAGAGTTGACTGTTGCTTCAATGAAAATCTGATCGTTCCTATCTATGAGGCTTCAAAAAGTTCACAGAGGCTGAGCCCCAGTGGTGTAGTGGTTGAGTGTGGGGCTGCGGCCCACTGGGTTGGCGGTTCAAATCCAGCAGCAGCTCTCCAGGAGCAAGGCTAAGCCTCCTACTCCCGCCAGAGGGCAGTAATGTGCCCCCCCCCCCAAAAAAAGTTCACAGAAAAATTTCCTTACCTTTTAATTCTATTTTTCCATTAACATTAAATAAAAATCTTCCTCCTGTCATCTCTTCTACCCGAGGCTCTAGAATGTTCAGTTTCCAGTAGTATATTTATGGTATTTTCCTACAATACCACATAAATGGAATTACTGAGTATACACAACTCTCTCGACTCTGGATGAGCCTCTCTGACTTCCTATTTCCTCTGAGGGTGATCCAGACTGTGCTAGCTTTTACCATAGCCTGGACTCAAGTGAATTCAGGTAGTTCCCTCAGTTTTCCTTCACACCAATGAAATTGCCCTGTTGACCTCTTCTCTGCTGTTCTTTGTATATGTGAGGAAAGGTATCTAAGTAAACTTTACCTGACCATTGCACATCTCCAGAAATGTTCAGAATCGAGTAGAAACTAGTAATCCTCATCAAGCCCTTGCGGAAAGTAAAATCCTTCATATATCGAGAGGTTTACACAAAGTCACGTGAAATATTAAAAGCAAGCTCTTTCCAAGGTGAGAATCTCCTCAAACGAGAAAAAGTGTATCTACTGCACCTGGAGATGGCACTTTATGACCAAGTAGTTACATAGTAAAGTTGCAGCTGGGAAGTAGAACAAGCTCCGTTTCTTGGGAAATTAAATAGGCAAACAGTTTAGGGAGCTTGCCAACGTGACACAGAGCTGCAGAACCCATAAACAAGATTACAATATATCCCGTTCAAACGGGCCCATTAATTCATCAACTAGTAACTTCCAGCATTTGTTTCCCTCTTCAAGTCTTAAGAATTACCTGGAGAATGATGACTTTCTAAAAGAACAGAAAAGACGCAGCTGCTATTGTGGAGCTGAAATCCTATTGCGCTTACACAAACAGTTGAGTGAGGGTTACCATAATAAGCACTTCCAATCAGCAGGAGACATCAGGGAGGAAACTGAGAAAGCCATAAACCTTGGGGCTCTTTCAAAATCTGATGAACAAAGAGGTTGGGAAAATGCCCTCAGCGTCTTGGGATCTTCTGGGCTGCCCTCAACCTGCTGAAATGAACTTTATGTTGGTGTGTCATTGCTAAAGCACTTTGCTCTAACTGGTCCACCCAGGCCTTGGACATTCATTCCTTAGCCATTTTCACAACCCCCTCGTTGACAGCATGAAATTGACCATCCTAGACAGGTGCTGGGGCCACCAGCCTCAGCATGGCATATGTAACCTACACATGAAATTTTACTTTGAAAATATGCAACACAGGGCCCAGTAAAAAAGGATGAGGCGTTTTTTAGGTAGAGAAGTACTTGTGGGGGCGGAATTGAGGGTTCAACCCAGTCTACTTAATCATCATGCACATCAATACAATGGCATTAATAAGGTCAAAGGTAACTCCCCTTTCTTTCTTCACACCTTTTATATGTAGCAGGGTCTGCCTCCAAGGAATTTAAGATTTACAATTTAATCTTTACTTCTTTTTCGGGGAGACACTTCAATTTCAAAATGAGAAATGGGAGGCTCACAAAAATGCAGTCCTTTTATTCTTGTTGGGTTTGTGAGATGGAGTGAGGGTCTGCAATACTTGGTCCATGGCTCCCATATTTTTGTTGGTAGGCGCTGTCCTATGGACAACATAAGGAAACACTGCTTGGTCCCTCACCAACCTCGCATCCTGCCCCCCCCCCCCCATTACAGTGTGTCTTATTGATGGTACATGACAAGGCAGGGTCTCTAAGCCCCTCCCCTTCCTTCAGGGGGTCTGGATGGAATACTCTCAGTGTGTTGGGGGCAGACTCTTCAGCAGCGGAGGGCCTCTCTTCCTCTAGTGCTGTTGCTGGTGGTCCAGGGGGGCTCTTACTCCTTGGAGGGCATGTGGACCACGAGGTCCACCACTCTGTTGCTGTAGCCAAATTCATTGTCATACCAGGAAATGAGCTTGACAAAGTGGTCGTTGAGGGCAATGCCAGCCCCAGCATCAAAGATGGAAGAGTGGGTGTCACTGTTGAAGTCACAGGAGACAACCTCAGTGTAGCCAAGGATGCTCTTTAGAGGACCATCAACTGCCTGCTGCGCTACCTTCTGGATGTCATTGTACTTGGCAGCTTTTTCCAGACGACAGGTGAAATCCATGATGGACACAGGCCATGGCAGTGAGCTTCCCATTCAGCTCTGGGATAACCTTGCCCACAGCCTTGACTGTGCCGGTAGATGCCCAGATGATGTTCTGGGTAGCCCCAGGGCCAACATACCCGAGTTTCCCAGAGGGGCCGTCCATGGTCTTTTGGGTGGCAATGATGGCATGGACTGTGGTCATGAGTTCTTCCACGATGCCAAAATTGTCATGGATGACCTTGGCCAAGGGGACTAAGCAGTTGGTGATGCAGGAGGCATTGCTAACAATTTTGAGAGAGTTGTCATACTTCTCATGGTTCACACCCATCATGAACATGGGGACATTGGCAGAAGGGGCAGAGATGATCATCCTTTGGCACCGCCCTTCACATAAGCCCCAGCCTTCTCTAGGGTTGTGAAGACACCAAGAGACTCTACGACATACTCAGCACCAGCCTCACCCCACTTGATGTTGGTGGGATCTTGCTCCTGGAAGATGGAGATGGCCTTCCCATTGATGACAAGCTTCCCGTTCTCAGCCTTGACGGTGCCATTGAACTTGCTGTGGGTGGAATCATACTTGAACATGTATGTAAACCATGTAGTTCGGATCAGTGAAGGGGTCGTTGATGGCAACAATTTCCACTTTGCTAGACTGGATAGCAGCCCTGGTGACCAGGCACCCAATTGGGCCGAATCCTTTACTCCGACCTTCACCATCATGTCTCCGGGAGGTGGCTGGGACTGCACAGCTAGGGAAGAGGTGGCTGCCTGTCACACGAGTAGGAGCAGAGAGCCCAACCTCAAATTTTTTAAGGCTTGCTTAATTGCTCTTTTCAAAATTCCCCTTCCCCTACTATTAATCAAATGCAGACTTTGAACAACAAAAAGAAGAAAGCACTCACATTCCAGTTTTCAACTTCCCCATTATTAACATTATAATCACTTTTGCTTTCTTTCCCTGCTAGTGTTTACTTCTCATGTGTAAAACAGAGAAGTCAGGCTGTGAGTTCATTCAGAGAATAAACACCTCAGATCTGCTCATTGAATATTAACACTAGAGTAAAGGCTTGAAGTTTAACAAGTGGCCATCTAGCAGAGAAGCAACAAGCCAACATGGAAGAAGCACATCAGCCTGTGTGATCATGAGGTGTCAACTGCATCAGGTAACAGGCATCAGAAGACCACAAACAAACAAACAAACAAACAAGCAAAAGCATATTATTGAGAACGAGGGGGTTCAGATCAATGGCACCGTCAAATCCATCTGTAGACAATGGGACATCCCTTCACATACGGTCACAAGGAAGGGAAGAGTCAACCAGGTCACAATATAGTACCGATAAAATACACAATATTCCCCTGGTTCCTTGAGGCTTCTTCATTCCCCACTATCATGGCTCCACTTTTGCCTTTCATTCCATGCTAGACCATAGCATTTGTACAGGTACAGATAACAGATAAGAGCACACAACACACAGAATCCGGGAACATAAATGGGAGTAGTGATACTGGGAGGATAGGTGGACCGTAAAGAGAGGGGGGAGGGGGAATTGATCACAATGAATGACACATAAACCTGCCACCCTGACCCCAGCCCACCCCACCCTACCCCAGGATAAACAACAGAAACCACGAAGGAAGGGAGACAGCAGTTTAAGATATGAAAATAATGACTTGCAATTTATCAAGGAATCTTGAGGGTGGAATGGGGGAGGGAGGAAAAAAGTGGAGCTGATACAGGGGCTCAAATAGAAAGTAAGTGCTTAGAAAATGATAATGGCAACATATGTACAAATAAGCTTGATACAATTGATGTATGGATTGTTACAAGAATTGTTACAAGAGCTGTAAGAGCCCCCCCCCCAATGATCTTACAATTAAAAAAAAAAGATATCCATAAAAGAAAAAAGTTAACACTAAGCTAAGGTATATAGAGAGAAAGGAGGTAAAACAGTGCAGTCTTTCTCCATGCAGTTTTTTTCAAGACCAAGAATTTTTCTTGGAGTCTTTTTTTAAAAATTAGTTGGTGTTTAATATATATATATATAATTCCAAATGTCAAATTAAGTAGAATGTACAATTGCTACTACAATCAGTCTCCAAGTATTCTTTTTGTTTTGTTTTTTGTTTTAATCATTTTATTGGGAGCTCCTACAGAAGGCAACCCACTGACATGAAACAGGGAACCAATAGAGAGGCTGGAGGCGCCGGCCCCATCACCAACTATGTGGACAGCACCACCATCATCCTCCCCCTCCCACTCCCTGCGACCCCCCACCCCCACCTCAAGAATTCATTTCAGAGAACAGCACTCGAGCTACAGCTCAAGGAGAGGGCCTTGTCTAATCAGGCACTCTGAAGTCAATGAGGGGGAGGGTAAAAAGAGTGAAGCACTTCCTGGCCCATCGACTCCTGCGGTTCTACTCAGAGAAGCCAATGCACAGAGAGGACCACAGGGCCGGCCCCACCACGAGACACAACGTTCCTAACTGACGCGTGGCACCAGCAGGGACAACACTAAGAAGGCGGGAATTGTGCCTGCCCTGAGCTCCCCCCACACAAGTCAGACACAAGGTGTGCAACAGAGCAGCAAGGGGAACAGAGCAATGAAGTCTCCAGGGAACACCAAAAACAGACTGTGGGGTCAGGGCGAGGCGCCCCATCAGACTTGCCTGGTTGTTGCTGATGTTGTCACCTTTCTGTGATTGTTATAGCTATTGTCTCACATTCATTTTCTATATGGACTCCTGTCATCCTCCCTCTTTTACCCCACCTCCACCACTGTTTCCCACCCCGCCCCCAGCTCCTTATTTGACTTGCTGTCCCTTTAGGTTCATCAATCTAGGTTTCATGTACTAAAAAATGGAAAAGCATTTAACAGCGTCAAGAGGGTGACCTTCATTGACATAACACCTCTGAGGTACCCTCTATTATGAACAAATCAAAATAGTAGAAAACAATACAAGTCAAAAATACCGAAAATTATGGAAATCAGATCAGGTCCAGCCTGCATCATATAGGGATCTACTGATCAAAGTTTTAACTGTTCAAGTCAGATTCATGCCTTTGGTTTTTTATACTCCTCTCCCAAATACTTTGCCTATTGATCATTTTTACCCACCCCTCAACTTTAGACAGGGGGAGATCTCTGGAGGTTTATTTCCTAATTAAGCAGTTCCACAAATGAATCTTGAACTCCCAGTGTCACCCATCGTCTTCTGCACACCGGAATCTCACAATTTCGGTCTGAGATGATCCTACCCTCAACTTTAGAATGCATGGATTCCAATCCTTCAGTGACTGATGATGGTGTGCTTCTTCCATGTGGACTTAGACCTAGACACTTAATATGATTGGAGATTTATTAGCAATGAAAAATCGTGAGATTCTTGCAATTTTATTTTTTAAGTTTATGTTGTATTTTGGTAGGTAAAATTTCTCTCATCCCCACCAGAAGTAAAACTTGCTTTATCTATAAAGTATCAAATATGTGCAGATCTTGAGTAATTCATCAATGAATACTGATCTTGGGGAAGTGTTTCAGACACTAATCAACACAGTAATCACTTTTCTGGATTAAGCATAAGTCGGGGCCCTTTTGAGTCAAATTCCCAGTGAGTAAGAAGCTGGGTGAGTGTACGGGTTAAAAACTCCTCGCCGGACACATCACTCTTTGGGTGTGCCTCACAAATTTGGAGCCATCTAAGAGAGCTCTTGGTACTCCTCTAGTTGGGTAACAGGTCACTAGGGTAGCATGGCTGAAAGAAACTGTAGAGCAGGTAGTCAGAGAACAGGGAGAACCAGATTCCAGGATTGATGCCAAAAGGGCAATTATGGGTGCAGACTACTATTTCTCAAATGGGGCAGCTTTTTTGTCAATCTTTGACTTGAATACAGAGACAGAGCTGGAGTAGGTTATGGGGTGAGTGCTTGAATAGATTCCAGGCAGAATTAGGAAAACAGGTTTTCCCTCCTTACCCTTTGCTACTTCATGCATGTTGAAGCCTGAAAAAAGGGTCAGTGAAGGCCGAACATACCCTCAGGTATAAAGGAAAAAAGGCACAGAAATCTTTCAAGATAGGCAGTACAGGGGGCAAAGGTGGAGAAAGAGGGAACCCATCACAAGGTCGGATATATAGCCCACCCCCCAGGGGAATGAATAAGAGAAATGTGGGTTAAGGGAGACAGCAGATAGTGTAAAACACAAATTAACAATAACAATATATAATTGATCAAGGGTTCAGGAGGGTGGGAGAAAGAAGGGGAAAAAAGAGCTGATATCAAGGGCTCAAATAGAAAGAAAATGTTTTGAAAATGTTGATGGCAACAAATGCACAAATGTGCTTGACACAATGGATGCATGTATGGATTGTCATAAGAGTTATCACAATAACTCCTACTCCCACGAGGGGGCAATGATGCCCACAAAAACAAACAAACAAACAAAAGAAAATCCAATAAAAAGAGTTATACGAGCCCCCAATAAAATGATTAAAAAAACAAATGCTTGTTTTTGCAGCATGTTGCAGACTACTCTATGGTTTATAGCATATGATATTGCTCTTGAGAAAAAGAAAAACATAAGATTAAAAAAACATTATGTACAAGTGTGTTTAATACAAGTGAATGATGGATTGTTATAAGATTTGTAAGAGCCCCCAATTAAATTAATAATAATAATAAAAAGATAAGAAGTACATTGTCTCAAAGATGAGAAACAGCAAATACTCATGCCAAATAAGGAACAAATAAAACCTAAACAACTTTCTGGGCAATTAGAAGAGTTGGTACTAATTTTTTCAAATCCTAGCAGACCTTACACTAGGACTTCTCCAGAAACATGAATAAAGTACTACCCTTTCATTTTATATGAGAGTAGGGAGAGATTTATTTATTGAATTTCTACTCTAAACCAAGCACCATACTCATTTAATAATCTGAACCCTGTACAGTAGATATTACCTTCTTTTTACAGGGGAAGAAACTGAGGGTCGGATGAATGACATAGCCTATATTCATGAGTCAAAACTGACTCGATGGCAGTGAGCTATACTCATGCTAGCAAAGCTAATTAACTCAGAATAGGTAAGCAATTCAAGCTTTACAATTCCAGTGTATTTTCTATCTCCTTTCCTTTCATCAATACCTCTTTAATGATAAGTTGGGAAGAGTTCACCTGCAAATCTCTTTTATAAAAGGTTCTATTCTTCAAAAGGGCATCTCCTAATTCGGATTTTCCTTCTTATAAATGAAGTACTGACTTGAACTAATATGCTGTTTTATTGCAAATATATTGTCCAAACTTAGTTCACATTTCCTCTGGAGACTCTCAGCTCAACTTTCAATTGACAAACAGGAATAACACCTGAAATAATGGGACTAAAATAACTATCTGACCACATCCCTGTCTAATATCCAATGATAGTAACATAAAAGAGAATCATATTTTAACAACCATTTGGTTGGTTAGATTTCCAATGGGCTGTGCCCAATGGGCCTAGTCTACCTATTGGCTGTTGTACTGTACATAGTTGGTTGTTTATGGTGGCCACTTCATTCTGTATTTTTGCTGTTATGACTCAGTGCAGTTCAAAATATCCCTGGACTTAATACAAACATTCTCAGATGCTTCTTTCTAAAAGACAGCAATTCTCTTAAAATAGAAGCTCTCAAATAGCATTAGTGTTCACCAACCAGGAAGGTGTTTAGTCTGCCCTACATGACACTTCTTTATACCGGCATTAGCTGATAGCAGATGCCCTAATGGAAAATTGACAAAAAGAAACTCCAACACAGTTAGTCAATGCTTTCATAGTTCCCTCCTATTTCCAATGAGGTTTGTCACAGATGACTTTTTTAATGCCATCAGCTCATTAATACTATGATATCACATCAGTTAAGGAAAAAAGTGATTCTCTGTTTTTAACAGCAAACTAAATTACATTAAATCATTTTACTGTGTGATTACCATGATGCCATTCTGAACCTCAGTGTATTCATCTATAGAATAATATTAAACTAGATCTCTAAGGGCCCTTTCTACTAAACCAGTTGCCACTAATAAATCTGTGATAAACAAAATTAGGTCAAGAGACTAAATGAACACGAATCTTAAGTCACATGTTCAATCACTATTGCAAGAATTCCAAACCTTATCGCCAACCCCTCAAAATACATACAAACTCAAATTCAAAGCTCAAAAATGAAATACCTGGTTATTAATCAAAGGTTGAGATAGAGTTCAGATTCAAGTTCTATTGCAATGGTTTTCTTGGCTAGCAAAAAATTAAGAGCACGAACAGTGTATGCGGGTGCTGAAGAAATATCAGTCAGTAATTGCACAATTTTGTGGGTGAAGAGGCTTCCAAATGCTTCTGGTCATTCCTGAGCAATGACTGGTCTTGAGGAAATACTCTGACTTGGTACCACTCACTGGGGAATAGCGGAAAGCATGAGATGCCAGTGACATTAGTAGGAAGGCGTTTTGAAGAGAGAGAATGACGAAGGGAGAATGGAAGTCTTATTAAGGTCGTACCCATTACCTACAATGCTGTACTAGCTTGGAAAAACCTCTTAGAGCTTAAACACTTATCAAAAATTAATAAAATAAGTCAAAACCATCAATGAACTTTTAGTAAAACACACACTATACTGCAACTTGAGAAAGACCCCAAATCCATTGTCAATGGAATCAATAATTCTTACAACTAGGCTAATCTTTCAACCATATAGATTTCATGGTCAGGCTAATAGGATGTTCTCATGAAAATTGATTTTGAATCCCAGCTTTACCAATTAACTTAGTGAACCTTGGCAAATTAAAAAAATTTCACTGAACCTCAATTTCTTTATCTGTAAAATGAGGACAGTCCAATCCATGTGCAGACTTGTGAGGATTAATGGTAACATACAAGATTAGAGATGCATATGGAGGACTGAGCCCCGGTGGCGTAAGTGGTTGAGTGTGGGACTGCGGCCCATGGGCTTGGCGGTTCAAATCCAGCAGCAGCTTTCCAGGAGCAAGGCTGGGCCTCCTACTCCCACCAGAGGGCAGTGATGCCCCCCTCCCCCAAAAAAAGTCCATTCCTAGCCTGCCTCCTTCATTAAAAAAAAAAGAAAGAGCTACTCTTAAAGAGAGCCTAACAGTGTGGAGCAGGCATGGAACAGAGGGAAACAACCAAGCGACTCACTTCAATAAAAAAGACAACTAAAAATAGGCAAGCTGCCCAGGACAATTACTGCAGAGGTGCTTATCTTACTCACCCAGAGGTCAGGTTAAGTCTTGGACTGCTGGCTAAGCTCCCCCATAAGGGCCTAGGAAGAGAGGCCTGACAATCTATTTTGGAAAGATGACAACCTTGAAAACCCTTTGTGCTCAGTTCGGCTCTGCACACAGGTCCACCGTGAGTAGGCACTGGCTCCATAGGAACCAACAAGAACAACAACCTGAGAATGCAGCTTCAAGCCAGTGTTTCCCCAAGTGGGCCCTAATGCCACCGGGGGGTGGGGGTGCGAGTGGGGGTTGGGGGGCACTGTAATGATCCAGAGATGGGGACCTGCAAAAGCAGATACCTACACTTTATAGTATAAGGGTTTACCCAATAAAAGTTTTTAAATGTCAAGGGGTGCTTAGTCATTTTTTTGTCCTGAAAAGAGGCGGTAAGCCAAGTAAGCTTGGGAACCTATGCCAAACCCAAACCATTCATACTGTAGTTCTCCCAAGTTATTTCCATGAATCAAATTAGGTTCAGGGCCCTTTGCTAAAAGACAATAGTGTCATTTCCCATAAATGTTTAACATAACATGTGAAAAGTTTGGGTGCCTCAAATAACATTTTTCTATTAATGGAAACATTTTTCTATTAATGGAAACATTTTACTTGTGTGAAACAGTTAAAAAGTTAAGATAAATATTTATGCTATGTAAAAACTTATTAATGGAGAGAAATTCTTTTAAAGTTTAATGAGTCTATTCAGGGAATTATTGGTGCAACAAAAATAGCTGAGTAAAGGCTGAGCCCCGGTGGCGTAGTGGTTGTGCGCGGGACTGCGGCCCACTGGGATGGAGGTTCGTTTCCAGCTCCACGGAGCAAAGGCTGGGCCTTCTACTCCCACCACCTGAGGGCAGGGATGCCAAAAAAAAAAAAAAAAAAAAAAGCTGAGTAACACAGTGGTGTCCTCATAAGAAAACTGAGTTTGAATCTCAACTTTACCACTTAGTAAACCTTGATGAATTAAAAAACTCCACTGGACTTCAACTTCCTTATCTCTAAAATGATCAGCAAGCTGTGCAGAGTGACACCACCAGTCACTCAGTAATAAGGCGGAGCTTTCTAGTTCTATAAAACAGAAATAGTGCTAAAGTCTCAGAAGCTCACAGGACCAAGTCTATCCTGTCCTGTAGGGATGCTGTAAGTCGGCATTGACCAGTTGTTGGTCTTTTGATTTGGTTCTTGGGAGAAAAAGATTTTTTTAAGGAAAAGACACTCATTATAAAGCTGAAGTTGATAAAACAAGTCAGACGATATAAGTTGGGTTCTCCCCCACCTTATGCTTTTTACTTCTCTTTCTGAAAATCCACTCTCCATAAAATTAGTCACCTATCTACTGTAGAGATCTGAAAGTGTAATTATGTATATAGCCCATTAAGCGGGTTGGAGTTGATTCTTCTAGAAAGTGATCAATAGTGAAGAGTTACAGTGCAGCCCTGTAATTGATTCATTTTAAATGGATACAAAGATAGGCTTTGGGAGATTTGGTTTTTTGGCCCCCTATAATTTTTTCACACTGGCCTATATCTAACTTGAAGACATAACAAGCTCTACATGAATTTTAAGCTCTGGAACAATTTTAAAAGTTTTTTTTTTTCCAACCACTCAAAATGAATAGTTTTAGCAACTAGGCTTCCATGTTCACATGAGCACTAAAAGTAGTCACTGCAAAAATGTCAATGAAGCACTGTGGGGCTCAAGGACTATTAATAATCCTATGTTAGAGAGGACGAAAACAAGTTTCGGAACATGCTAGTCTTTCAAGGTTAGTACACAGTTGAACAAGAATTTGAGCCTGAGAGGAAGGCTGGTACACAGGACACGAGTGTTTTTATTTTTAGAGTCTACTTGAATTTGTTAAATTGCAAGATGAACTTTAGAGCTCATCTTCTCAGTGTAGTAAAGAATATATACTACATCTGCTTTTAGAAGTTTCTCTCTCCTACACTTTCATTCTTTTCTTCACACTTGAAGTCTTACATTAGAATTGAAGGACAGAAGCTTGAAAAGAAACAAGATCAAATTATTGGCTAGCATTTCCACCATCTGAAAAAAAGGGGCAGATTGCTACTGTAACTCCTATCAAAACCAGCTGGACAATTTATAAAGGCCATGAGATTGGGCTGAGCCCCGGTGGCGTAGTGGTTGTGCGCGGGACTGCGGTTCACTGGGACGGAGGTTCAATTCCAGCAGTGGGGCTGGGCCTCCTACTCCCACCACCGGAGAGCAGTAATGCCCCCAAAACCAATAAATAAATAAATAAAGGCCATGAGATCATCCATTAAGAGTACATTTAAAAACAAAACACCAAAAATAGAACATCCTTAAAAAAGAGAGATGAAGGAGATTTTAAATTTTATTTTAAAGAGGTAAAGGGTATTGTTTAATCCCAGACAGCACAGAAGAACTTTTCTTCCATAGTTGGGATAGGATGAGAACTAAGGCCACTTTAAGGCCCATCCCGATTTATGGCTCCCATAGGACTGATTGGTCCCTAATCTGCATCTGTAAAATGGCCTGTCTCTGGGCGACAATGTTTGGATTTGAATGAGTATCCTGTATGTAAAGAGAACATGAGAAAAGAAAGGTGTATGAAGAATAGTTAACAAGTGGCCTAAAGTGAATACTACACAGTATAATGTAAAAAGAAACTAGCTTCTACCTTTAGCACACATAATCAAAACAATTTAATCCTTTGAGAATTTTCCAATTACCATTCAAATGTTTGCCAATCCACAATAAAGTTAACAAATGCTTTCATAAACTTATTTCTAATTTAATATTTCTTACACCTAAGTGCTAAGGGCCAAATATCTGCAGGGTTCATTATAATTTAGTGGGGCTTTGAATTTTATGCAGTTGAGGATTACAGATCTTTATTTTAAACCTTTTATTAATCATTTTACTGGGGGGGTCTTACAAATCTTATTAACAATCCATCGTTCAATCGCTCATCATTCAATTAAGCCACTCTGTACGTAAGTTACAATCAATATTCCCAAAACATTTTCTTTCTACTTGAGTCCTTGACATTAGCGTTCTCTTGTTTTCCCCTTGCCTCCCCTAGATCAATTATCTATCGTTGCTATTTTGTGGCTTACACTGTCCATTATCTCCCTTCACCCACATTTCTGCTATTCCTTCCCTCCCTTAGGGGGAGTTATAGATCCAATCTTGTGATGGGCTCCCCCTTTCTGCAGCCCCACTCCATCATTCAGCTACCCTCAGGATAATGCTATTCTCACTACTGCTCTTGAGTTTACCTTTCCTGAATTCCATGTGTCGAGAATTCAGCTTATTGGTACTGAAGAGTGTACTCTAGTCTCCCTAGAGAGACTAGGGAGATTTGTAAGGTAGAACTGAGTCATGGTAGTGGTGGTGAGGGGGGGGAGAGGAGCATTCAGGAACTAGAGGAATGACATGTGATTCATCGGTGCTATTTTACACCCTGGCTACCTTCCTCATAACCAACAGATCTTTTTTTAATGCAATGCAGTCATCAGCTATAATGGCCGATATAATTATGCCAAATTACATTAAATTATGAGCGCCCCGGTGGCGTAGTGGTTACATGTTGGCCTGCTAATCACAAGGTCAAAAGTTTGAAACCACCAGCTGCCCCATGAGGTTTTCTATTTCTGTAAAGAAATGCAGCCTTGGAAACCCATAGAACTAGGTCTACCCTGTCTTATGGGGTTGCTGTAAGTTTTTTTTTTTTTTTGGGGGGGTGGGGCATCACTGCTCTCGGTGGTGGGAGTAGGAGGCCCTGCCCCACTGCTGGAATTGAACCTCCGTCCCAGTGGGCCGCAGTCCCGCGCACAACCACTACGCCACTGGGGCTCAGCCTGCTGTAAGTTTTTTGAAATATTATAATTATATAGAATGTATTCTGTAGAATGCGTCAGAGAGCTTGGATTTCATTTTCAAGTCCTAAAGTAGAATTAAAACTTGAACTAGGGCTGAGCCCCAGTGGCGTAAGTGGTTGAGTGCGGGACTGCAGTCCGCGGGCTTGGCGGTTCAAATACAGTGGCGGCTCTCAGGAGCGGTACTGGGTAGCGCCCATGACCACCAGAGGCAGTGATGCCCACACACACACACACAAAAAACAAAACCAAACAACTAGAACTAGGCTCCATGCTCTTACTAAAATTCTTGATCGGTGTGTGATCTTGGAAGTCATTTAAATTTGCTGTGCCTCACTCCTTAACGCCTTGAGCGCTAATGCAGATCTCATATGACACAGCTAAAGTACTCTGAGCGCTCCAGCAAAACCCAAACATAAAGAACTTTGCTTTTAGTTCCATCTTACTTACCTGTATCGCTCCTCCTGTAAGGCCTGCATTATTAAGGAATAGTCCCTCTGATAATGTTCCTTGAGTGTCTCAAAGGACTCCTCTAGTCTGGCTTGGGTTTCCCGAATCTCCTGGATCTCGTGTAGTAGTGCATCAAATCCTGAGCTCTGCATGTCTAGGGTGTTGGTCTTGGAGCTGGACGCTCCCACAGCGATGCCTCCAGTGGTGCTGTTGGCTCCCACGGAGCCGGATGTGGCACTAGAACAGTCTTCCTCACTACCGTATTTGGGGCTTGACTGAAAGTTCGAAATCACTCCCAAAGTCTTCCCCCCATCTTCCACTTGCCCTTCCTCCAAAGAGTCCTTCAGGTTAGAGATGTTGTCTGCACTACCAAACTTGTTCCGAATCAATGACGCAATCTCTCTGGGCTTGGAGACTACAGCTCCTGCTGCTGAATGGGTGGCCTGGGAGAAGCTGGAGAGTCCGCCTTTGACACTGTCCACCACACCCTCGCTGAAGCCGGTCACTTTGGCCCCCACATCCTTCAGTCCCTGGTGCATGTCCCTGAAGACATCCTTTGGCTGCCTAGGGATCCCATTCTGCTCTACTTCCCGGAGCTTCCGGTGGTAGTGTTCAAGTTTCTTTTGTAGCTGGAGGATGGTTTGGGCAGATTTCTGATTCTTCTTCTCAAAGACCTGCTTGATGCGGGCAGCTTGCTGCTTATCTGCACTGTTGGCAAGCTTTAGGTACTCAGCAACGTTGTCATCCCGGGCTGTTTGGGCAATCTTGATCTGCTCTGTGAGCTTCAGTATCTTCTGCTGCAAGTGGGCAATCGCAGCCTTGGTGCGCTGAGGGTCTGGCGTTCCATCCACGGAGTCTGTGTGAATGCTGCCATCCGTGCTAGAGGCCACTGCACTGGAAGTTTGGGCAAGGCTGCTTACTTCTAACCGCTCGATCTGGCATAAAAGAAAAAGCGGGTATTAGAAGGATCTCAAGGACACGCCTCCCTAATCAATGGACGAAATGGACTTAAAATGCACACACTCAGACCTTAGCATAGCTAGCTGACGTGCAATTCCTCTTGTTCTGCACAAACTCTGTATCCCTCTTGGAGACTATTCTTATGCATGTATACTTTGCTTTTAAGCTAAAGATAGAAAAAGTTGAACCTTTTTTTTTTTAAACTAGTGGGCCCACCACAGTTTTTCTTTAAATGACAAAGCTTTCCTGGTGGGTTAAAATTGAATTAATCCACAAACATTCTTTACATATACTTTTGTTTAGAAGCACATTCACATAAAACTAAAGACATGCGTATTTCAATAATATAACATCATTTGGGGATTTAGAGGACACTCTAAGTCTATCCTTAGCTTATGGTCCTACTAAAATGTTTATAGTGTTAAGAGAGCAAGAAGGTCACCTGGAGGATTAAGGCGTTCCTGACTCGAGCCATGACATTTTCAATCACCTCATATGCATGGGGAAGTTGGACAATGAAAGATGGCAGAAGATTTGACATATTTGAATATCTGAGGTATGGGGCTGGTGAAGAATACAGAAAGTACTTGTAGACAGCCAGAAGAACAATGGAATTCTGCCTTGGAAGAAGGACAGCCAGAACACTCTTTCGATGTGCAGGGGGCAAGACTTCATCTCATATACTTTGGATGTGTTACTTATTACAGGAGACCAGTCTCGAGAGAAGGACCCTTGCTTGGTAAAGTAGAGAGGTGACCATCAGTGAGATGGAGCGACACAGTTACAGCAATAATGGGCTCAAAGAGAACAGCAATTGTAAGGATGGTACAGGACTATACAGGGCTTCCTTCTGTTGTATGCAGGGTCATTATGAATTGAAGTCTAACAACAAAATGTTGACAAGAATAGGTATCTCCTATTGGTTACATAAAAACAAAAAAAAAACCATTTTATTAATCACAGTCTTATTTTAATCCAAGTCATGTCAAGGCTTATGGCGTCATTCTGTATAGATTAACAAGGACACGGGCTGAGCCCCGGTGGTGTAAGTGGTTGAGTGAGGAACTGCAGCCCGCAGGCTTGGTGGTTCAAATCCAGCGGCGGCTCTCAGGAGCGGCACTGGGTAGCGCCCATGACCACCAGAGGCAGTGATGCCCACAAAACAAACAAACAAACAAAAAAACAAGGACACATAATTGATACTTGGGGGGTTGGGGGAGGAGGGGACAACTGCTGAATGTGGCCAGGGTGGAAGAGGCATACTCTTACAGAGTTGAAGAATCATCCCAAATCATAAGTAGCTATGATAAACTTACAAGATAACTTAAATCCTCAGGGGGAGGGGCAGTAAGAGCTAGTAAGGTTTGTATTGGACAAGAGACTTTACACACATACGAATTACTCTCATGTCATTCATTGTTTGGGTGAGCAATGGTTTAAAGACGTTGGAGAAAGTCAAACTATTGGGTTGCCATAGTTGCTATAGTCAGAATCATCTCAATGACGCTAAGTTTGGTTTTTGATTGACTTCACATTTGGAAACCTAACTATAGCACTTATTGGACAAAGGCCAGAGTTTTCATTTCAGGAAGAGATAAACACAAAACCTTCAATATAGTGGGTCATGATGTAGAGAATTAGAGTGAGGCCCCTAGCACAAAGGCTTTAGAGGTTACTCTGTTGAGCAATTAAGAGAAAATAAGAGAATGCCCTTCCTAAAATAACAAATGCAAAAATATGTATTTGGATAAAATAAAAAGATAAATCCCTGATAAATTATCCACTGTGGAACCTGAGATCCCAAACTGCTTTGTTCTCCCATCTCTCCATTTTGTTTTGTTTTGCTCCTGGAGGGATGGGCAGAGAACAGCAGTGTGTGTGAAAAGGACACCTTTGGAATTCACCTGGTGTTAGGCACTCAAAACCAAATTCACTGTCAGCAAATCCATTCTGATTCATGTTATTCTCTAGTCCTCACATTCACCTGAGATAACACATTTTATTATTCACTTTTCACATAAGGAAATAGGGTTAAGCAATTTGCCCCAATTCACAATACCAAGTTAAGAGGTAGAACTGGGATTCAAATCCAACTCTGCTTAACAGCAAAGTCTGTGCTTTGTTTCGCCCCCAAACCCAGTGCCAAGCTCAGATACAAAAGGACTTAGGGATGTTGAGGGTGCTTGGTATTCTCCAAGACAAATCCAGTAGTTGGTATATAATTCTAATTGTGTACTTCTGTTTAATTATTCTGAATCTATTTCAGTATAAAAGGAAAGCAAATAAGGCACTCAGGTGCTAACAGAAAGGCTGGGGTTCAAGTCCACCCAGATGTGTCTAAAAAGAAAGACCTGGCAACCTACTTCCACTTTACCCAATAGGATACAAGTCCATTTCTTTTAAAAAAAAAAGCTTTATTGGCATATGTTTAAAATATTATATCATTTAAATATTCAATAATATCAAGTTATGCAACCATAACCAAAATTTCTGAACACACTTCTCATATTTGCTATTCCTTCTCATACTTATCGTTGCTACCTCATTTCCAACCCCCTCTCCCTTGTCATGCCCCTAGGCAATTAGCAATCCTGTTACTGTCTCAATATATCTATCTGTGCTGGATTTTATGTAAAGAAAAATCATTCAAAACACACACTCACAAAACCCAACAACAATGACTAGAAAAAACATAGAAGCACTTCAGCAGAAGAGAAAGCATAAAATATCGTAAACTAAAACAACCTTAGAATGGGTCAAAAGGAAGATCAAATGATAAAGCATTACATTTTAACCTAATTATCTCTGCCATAATCAACTTCACAATGCTCTCTCTCTGGCAGCAAGGCTATTCATATGCCTTGACTATCTTTAGAGGGGATTCACTGGGGCCTTAATCTATGTGGGCTCTGCAAATAGATTCTGGGCTTCCACAGCCTTCTGCAAATCAGGTGTTCATAATTTAAGCTCTGATACCATCCCTCCCTTGGATATGGATTTTATTATTTACAATCCTTGGATCAAACAGGCTGGCATGCTTCTTCCATGTAAACTTAATTGTTGCTACAGTGGCATTCTTGACATGGTTTCACTAAGTTGGAAGAAGTGACTCCACAGCACTTAGTTTATTGTTTATCCACTTAAGTGGATATACTGCTTTGAGAATAATCACATATAAGCCAATACGGTAAAAAGAACACTGGCCAAGAGTAAAAGGACCTGGGTTCCAACCTGGCTTTACCTTATTAGCTGTGTATCTTTAAGCCACCTATTTACTCTCTTTGTGGTTTGGTTTCCTCATCTATATAATGTGGATAGTATCTCATGAAATTATTTGAAAATATATTAAATATGACTATATCTGACAAACATAGTAAAAGTATCTATGAAGTTTCTTCTATCACTAACTGGAGGGTAGCAAAGTAGGTACATCACTCAAAATCCAAGTGTGTGTGTGTGTGTGTGTTTATATATATGTGTGTGTGTGTATATATATATATATATATATATATATATAGTATTTCTTTTTTTGGGGGGTAAGCATCACTGCCCTCTGGTGGTTGTGGAAGCTACCCAACCTTGCTGCTGCTGGATTTGAACCGCCAAGCCAGTGGGTCGCAGTCCAGCACTCAACCACTACAACACCGGAGCTCAGGCCCCAAGTACATATTTTTAACTGGAAAAGACTTTGACCTTCAAATTGACATGATGATCTTCAATACAAGCCAATATAACCTTGTTTTGTGTACTTAGTGTGATGAAGTCATCTTATCTTTGATTTATAGAGAACTGGCTGCTCTTTTAGGAAATCTCAATTTCTGTACATTGAATAACCCACTTCAATTCTTAGAAAATAGCTAAAAGGAGATGGCAGGAGAGAGTAGGGAAGTTTTTGTAATTAATCTGAAAACAAACAGATGCTTGAATATTTTGTTAGTTCCGAAAGACCAATTATGCACAAAGGGTGCTTACAACTGTGTAAGAAGATGCACCTGTATATGGGTCCAACTTTGTTGTAAAAATTCTTATCATAAAAAAAAAATTCTTATCGTAGATATTCTTTTGTGGTTTTTTTGCTTGTTTGTTTTGGGCATCACTACTTGTGGCAGTCATGTGCTTATGTTAATTTTATGATTGAAATGTAGGGGTGGGGCTGAGCCCCGGTGGCATAGTGGTTGTGCGCGGGACTGTGGCCCACTGGGATGGAGATTCAATTCCAGCTCCACAGAGCAAAGGCTGGGCCTCCTACTCCCACCACCAGTGATGCCCCCCCCAAAAAACAAAACAAACAAACAACAACAACAAAAAGAAATGTAGGGGTGGAGTCTAGCCTGTTAATCTGGAGACAGGCACTGAGTAACCAATGAGGCCTCTATGTGGGCATGGCTTTCTCCTGAGACTTCTGGGAAATCTCAAGATATTTCCCTCATGAAGATGAGAAACTATTTTCCCCAGTGGTTGGGAGCTGGTCTCAGAGATGATTAATCACAGACAAGACAAGATGGCAGTGTCCGAGTTGCTGCAGGAGCCGGAGGAGAAGCCACACGGCTTTGCCCTGATTAAATCAGACCTCTGAAGCTGGAGAAGCCATGGGGAGACCCCTACCAGCGCTGAGATGCTTCTGCCACCACTGGATGCTGTTGATGGACCCTGAGCCCTGGAAATGAGGAGACATGAGGGGACCCCTGCTGGCGCTGGGATTCTGTACCCACTGGCCTGTGACTTTGTGAGTCAGAAGGAGACATTATAGACTGGTATCGGGCATATGGGCTAATATTGGACTTATGACTTTGAACTGGACTGGGTTGGGATGCTCAGTGTTCCATTCCTTTTGTATATAAACCATTCCCTTATATCCATATGTGTGTCTATGAAATTTGATCCTCTAGTCTACCTGGACTAACACACTACCCTCTGGTGGAGGGAGTAGGAGACCCAGCTTTTGCTCCTGTAGAGCTGCTGCTGGAACTGAACCTCCATCCCAGTGGGCCGCAGTCCCGCGCATAACCACTACGCCACTGGGGCTCAGCCCTGATATTTTTTTGTATGTGTAATAAATTACCTAATTCTTATCATGGTACTGTTGTTCCTGGTAGGTGCTGTTAAATCAGTTCTGACACCTTGTGACCTTCTAAACAACAAAATGAAACACTGTTAATTTTATGATTGAAATGTGTCGGGGGGGGGGGGGGGGCGGCTGAGCCCTGGTGGCGTAGAGGTTGTATGTGGGACTGCGGCCCACTGGGACGGAGGTTCAGTTCCTTGTTCTTATGTCTGAGTTCTATGTGGCAGCCACTTGGTCAATCCACCTGTGGAAGGCCTTCCTTTTTGCTGCTTTGCTTTATACCAAACATGATGTCCTCCAGGATCGGTCACTCGTGACATTTCCAAAGTATGTGAGAGACCCAGTCTTGCTGTCCTTGTCTCTAAGGAGCATTTTGGCTGTACCTTTCCTGAGACAGCTTTGTTTGTTCTTTTGTCAGTCCATTGTACTTTCAATATTCTTTGCCATCAATATTACATAAGTACTATTATCTTCATTTATCACCAAGAAAATTGAGGCATAGAGAAGAAACTGTGTCAGATCACAAAGCGAAAAAAATAGTAGAAGTAATGTGTGAACCATACAGGCTGGCTCTAGAGGATCTGTTGTTATCCAATGTACTCACTAAACAGCCCCCATAAATGTTTGGACTCTAATTAACAAATATTTCTAGAATCTGACAACTTTTCCTTGAACCTCTATTACTGCCACCCTGGTTGAAGGCACCATCAACTCTCATTTGAATTATTCCAACAATCTCTAAAGTATTATTATTATTTCCTTACAATCAATTTTACACAAAGCAGCCAAAGGGAGTCTTTCAATCCATAAGTTAGATCATGATCCTTAGGATTTCAAACTCTCTTCCCCGTCCCTAACGTTGCTCTAAGTTGACACTGACTTGATGGCAGTGAGTGAGTACTTAGTAAAAAGTTTGGGTCTTGGCTGAGCCCCAGTGGTGTAGTGGTTGTGCGCGGGACTGCGGCCCACTGGGATGGAGGTTCAATTCCAGCAGCGGCTCCACAGGAGCAAAGGCTGGGTCTCCTACTCCCACCACCTGAGGGCAGTGATGCCTAAAAAAAAAGTTTGGGTCTTTACTTCCTGTCTGAACTCACACAGGATATGAGCTGTTTACTCAGCCCAAGAATGACAACCTAAGGGTGACCCTGTGATTTGTGAGTTACTCATGGCAGAAAAAGGAAGCAGAACTTGTATGTATTTTGTATCTGCCACTGTGTGCTTGAAACATAGCCTTGTTTTTTATCTTGTTAATCTGGTGAGGCAGGCATTACTACCCTCATTCTTTACATGAAAAATGGCTTGTAGATAAATTCAAGCCTTTAATTTCAAATCTTGGTCTCACTGATCAGTAGGTACACGTCTCTGATCTTTAGGAGACTCATTTCACCATTACTTGATTACCTACAAGTGAATGAAGAATTATTTTAAGATAAATTTACTTAAGCAAAAGGGACAGATCATTCTAGTAGACTTCCCCTATTCTTGAAGTTTCAAGGATTTAATTTGCTGTTCAGGACACAGAATTCATGCTGAGTTCAGGATATTTTCAGAGGAGTAGCTGTCCACTTTCACTCCCCCACCCCCATTTTGTTTACTTTTAATTGTTGTTGTTTTTAAAAATCATTTTGTTGGGGATTCTTACAGCTCTTATAACAACCATACGTCCATTGTGTCAAGCATATTTGTATGCATGTTGCCATCATCCAGTTCACGATATTTTCTTTCTATTTGAGCCCTTAGTGTCAGTTCCTCATATTCCCCCCTCCCACCCTCATGACCTCTTGATAAATTTAAATTATTGTTACTTTCATATTTTACACTGTCCACTGTCTCCCTTCACTTTCTTTTCTATTGTCCGTCCCCCTGGGGGTTAATACATCAATCATTGTGATTGACTCCCCCTTTCTCAACCCCCATCTTCCTCCTACCTTCATGGTATCACTATTCTCGTTATTGTTCCTGGGAGGATTCTATGTGATGACAGCTCTTATCTATAGCAGTGTACATGCTTTGGTCTAGCCAGATTAGTGAGGTCGAATGGGGTCATGATAGTAGGGGAAAGGAAGATTTAAAGAACTAGAGGAATGCTGTGTTTCATCAGTGCTATACTGCACCCTGGCTGGCTCATCCCTTCCTTGTGACTTTTCTGTAAGGGGATGTCCAATTGTCTAGAGATGGGCTTTGACTGACCACTCCCCCAGCCCTTCGCATCAACATAATTGTTTGTTTTGGGTCTTCTGATGCCTGATACCTGATCTAGTCCTTTTGACAAAACCTTGCAAACAAAGTTTCTATTCACTAACAAGAAGAGAAAAGAAAATTTTGGCAGGGAGACCAGCAGACTATTCTTTTTCTTAGAAACTACTTAATTCTGACAGTTTCTTTTTTGGTGCAATAGAATAGAGACATGCCTATAAAGTTGATACAAATATCTGCTGTGTATATATCATCTCTCATAATTTAAGTCATCTATTTTAATAGATCCTTGAAATGTTAAATTACTTTTTAACTTGCAGCTCATTCTTATGCAACATACTGTTTAAATTTGTTTAGATTTTTCTCATTAAAAGCTAATGATGATAAAGAACAATATGCAAACCAACTCTCTTAAATGGAACATAGAAGGGGGCTGAGCCCCAGTGGCGTAGTGGTTGTGTGCGGGACTGCGGCCCACTGGGATGGAGGTTCTACTCCAGCAGCGGCTCCACAGGAGCAAAGGCTGGGCCTCCTACTCCTACACCAGTGATGCCCAAAAAACAAAAACAAACAAACAAAAATAGAACATAGAGGAGGCTGAGCCCTGGTGGTGTAAGTGGTTGAGTGCAGGGCTGCGGCCCGTGGGCGTGGCAGTTCAGGTCCAGCGGCGGCTCTCAGGAGCAGCGCTGGGTGGCACCCATGACCACCAGAGGCAGTGATGCCCACAAAAACAAAACAAAACAAAAAGTAGAACATAGAGGATATAATCTGGTTTATACTTTTAAATTAAGATGACACAATTTTAACCTCTGATTAAAAGGAATAACTACACAGATAAAGAGCATAAATTTGTAACTAGTATGGATTTTAGAGGACAGTTTGCTTCTCAGATTTTAAATACAGATGTTATCTCTAACTCTGAGTGTGTGGTGGTAGAAACAGGTAATGTGTTCAACTGCTAGCCAAAATTTGGAGGTTCACATTCACCTAGAGCAGTGGTTCTCAACCTTCCAAATGCTGTGACCCTCTAATAAAGTTCCTTATGTTGTGGTGACACCCCCCCTCCACCATAAAATTATTTTCTTTGCTACTTCACTGTAATTTTACCACTGTTATGAATCGGTCAACCTCTGTGAAAGAGTCGGATGACCCCCAAAGGAGTCAGGACCTATAGTTGAGGATCTGAACTAGGGGAATCAATGCAGATCTGAGATAAAAGGAAATTCATCTACTTAAAAGACATCTGAAAAGGCAAAATCGGTTATATTTCTGAAGGAATTACATTAAAGACCAGATATTTTAAAATCAAGAAGTTAAAAATTAAGCAACCAAATCAATGTGAAGGGGTGGGGCAGTAGTGGAGATTCAAACCCATCTGCAAGTCAACCTTAAAGACCAGATGAACTTGGGATCTGTCTGGAATGTGTCAAAATGGGAGGAAGAAACTTGAATGAGCATTGCGTGGATTTTGGAATTAGCTTCAAACAGTAAAAAGAGTCACAGAGAATAAGACCAGTCATGGAAGCTGGCCCTTTTTTCCTACCCTGTTGAATTCTTTCATCTGCATGGATTCAGTTTCAGCTTTACTAAATTAAAAATACAGTTGATATCAAAAGTAGAAAAATTGATGACAAAAAGATTTCAGAGATATGCATATGAAAGAACCTTTTTTTTTTTTAGGCATCACTGCCCTCTGGTGGTGGGAGCTGTGAGCTGGAATTGAACCTCCAACCCAGTGGGCCGCAGTCCCATGCACAACCACTACGCCACCGGGGCTCAGCCTGAAAGAAGCTTTTCTACAAAGCATCTAGGTTATCTCCATCACATCTGTCAGTTTGTTGCACTGTGGTAACTTGTGTGTTGCTATCCTACTGAAAACTATACCAATGGTATTTCACATACATGTAGGGTCACCCATGGTGGATGGTTTTCAATAAAGTTTCCAGACTAAGAGCCTAGAATGAAAGACAGATATCGTTTGCAGCCAATTAAGCCGACTTAATTGTCCTCCTCCTTGTGGGGGCCAGCGTGCACTGGCCGCAAACAGCGAGCCTCCTGGGTAGTGTACGCAGTCCTGTAGAGACTGCCCTAAGGGACCTTGTTGACAAACAACCCTTGGCTGCTCTTCGATGCCTCGGGCCTGGCTAGTTTCTGCTCTCCCTAAACTAGCCTCCAAACTGGGATGCGAGGTGCTTTGGGAAACCTCAAGGCACGGTGGCTAGAGTCCACAGAGGCCAAGTTATCATGTCCATCCACACCAAGCTTCAAAACAAGGAGCATGTGATTGAGGCCTTACGCAGGGCCAAGTTCAAGTTCCCTGGGCGCCAGAAGACCCACATCTCCAAGAAGTGGGGCTTCGCCAAGTTGAATGCCGACGAGTTTGAGGACATGGTGGCTGAGAAGCGCCTCATCCCAGACGGCTGTGGAGTCTCGTACATCCCTAACTGGACAAGTGGCGGGCCCTGCATTCACGAAGGCCTGAGTAGCCTTATGCTGCCTTACTTGTACCCGCCAAATCACCAAATAAAATTGAACTTCCTGATTAAAAGAAAAATAGAAAGAAAGACAGAGATCGTGTACTACACAGGGGGACATCGTGTTTGGTGAAACAGAGAACTAACAAGGGAATGAATGAGAGGACTTGGCATGAAACCCGCAATGATGTACTCACACATGTTAATATTCCAATAACTTCCTTATGGCTTTAGGCATCTCCAGCTCTTCTTTTCCCTGCTAATAAACCAATTGTTTGTGAACATTCTAACCCAAAAAGCAAACTCAATTCACCAAGTCATGGATCCTGTAGGACAGTACAGAACTGTCCCTGTGGATTTCTAAAACTGTAACTCTTTACAGGAGTAGAAAGCCTCATCTGTCTACATTGGAGCCGCTGGTGGTTTTGAACTGCTGAGCCTGATGGTCGCAGGCCAACTCTTAACCACTATACCACCAAGATTCCCATGAACGTTCTAAAGATTTGACTTATCTTTTTTTGGGGGGGCATCGCTGCTCTCTGGCGGTGGGAGTAGGAGGCTCAGCCCCACTGCTGGAATTGAACCTCCGTCCCAGGGGACCGCAGTCCCGCGCACAACCACTACGCCACCGGGGTTCAGCCCTTGACTTATCTTTTAAAACCTGATTTTTCTGTGTCTATCCACTAAACTCTGGACTGACAATCTATTCTGACTCAGAGTGAGTCTTTAGGGCAGAGCGGAACTGCTCCTGAGCGTTTCCAAGACTAAATTTTGTGGGGAATTTACTGCCTTATCTCTCTTGTGTGGAACAACTAGTGGGTTTGAACTGCTGAAATTACAATCTGCAGTCTATCACTTAAGCCACTGCATTACCAGGGCTCCTCGCTGAGTTAAAAAATGGTGATTGTGTGTTCAGCTGAGCCTCGGTGGCGTAAGTGGTTGAGTGTGGGACTGCGGCCTGCAGGTTTGGCGGTTCAAATCCAGCAGTGGCTCTCAGGAGTTGCACTGGGTAGCTCCCATAACCACGAGAGAGCAGTGAGGCCCACACACACAAAAAAAAAGGTGATTGTGTGAATGATATAGGACTAGGCAACACTTTGCTGTGCTTTATAAAAGACAGTGAGTTGGGAATGAGCCCCGGTGGCGTAGTGGTTGTGGGCGGGATTGCGGCCCACTGGGATGGAGGTTCAATTCCAGCAGTGGGGCTGGGCCTCCTACTCCCACCACCGGAGAGCAGTGATGCCAAAAAAAAAAAGTCAGTAAGTTGGAGTTGATTTGACAAAAGCTAACAACATCTAGGTATCTAGAATAAACATGTACAATAGTCTAGAGGAGGGGTTGGAAAACTTTTGAGAACCATAAATATATTTTTAGAAGCTAATGAAATCACCACTAGCTGAATAGTATGCTTTACAATGTATCAGTGTAAATCTAATAGTTTCATTTTCATTTTAAATTTTACTTCAGAGCCACATGTACATATTGAAATTGCGGCATGTTTTCTGAGCCTGTTTGCTAACTTCTTCTTAGAGCAGGGTTCCAAATCTTATTTGGTTCAATGCCCCCTTTCCAGAAATAAGTTACTCAGCAATCCACTGGCAATTAAAAACTTAAAAAAAAAATAGCCCATAATCCAGGACAAAATGTGGGTATCTGGCTTTTGCAACGCTCCTTGGATCATCTAGTGGCCCTCCCCAAGCTGGGGACGCTATAGTTAACTTTGGGAAACACTATAGTCTAGAGTAGCAGTTCTTAACCTGTGGGTCGTGACCCCCTTTGGGGGTCAGATGACCCTTTCAGAGGGGTTACCTGATTCATAACAGTAGCAAAATTACAGTTATGAAGTAGCAGTAAAAACAATTTTATGGTTGGGAGCCACGACAACATGAGGAACTATATGAAAGGATGTGGCCTTAGGAAGGTTGAGAACCGCTTGTCTAGAGGCTTACGGGAACAGAGAGATTGGAGAAGCACATCATCATAGTACTATGTCACTAAGGAAGCAGACCGTAGAAAAGATCGAGACTTTCATTATTTCTTGACATTTGAAAGTATGGCATAGAGCAAGGGTTGTGGTGGGAAATGAGATATCAAGGAAGGTCTGAACTTCTGTTTTGGTTTTTTGTTTGTTTGTTTTTGTTTTGGGGGCATCACTGCCCTCAGGTGGTGGGAGTAGCTGTTTTGGTTTTATTCCAAAGATATAACTGAAATTGCCCCAATATGATCTTTGGAATCAAGACTTGTGGCTCTAGATGGCAACCTGACTATATAAAAATCTCTGAAACCAAATACAATCCTCCTCTAAACCTAGTCCTCTTCCACTGTTCTGTGTCTCAGGAAAAATATAGTTATTTATCAAGTTATACAAGTCAAAATCAAATTGAACAAAAGTAAACCCAAACCAAGAAGTCTTTCTTTGCATCTTATGTCCTCTAGCTATTTCAAATCTTGCCAATGTTACTTTCTATATTTCTGATTACATCACACTTCCCAACTATCCTGACTGCTACAACCTTAGGATGGGCTATTCTTCTCTTTTCTCCTGAATCACTCATTTTAACTAATCTACCTGCATTCACCTGGATCTTCACTTAAACTGTAGAATTCTGTTTTTTGGGGTTTTTTTGGGCATCACTGCCCTCTGGTGGTCATGGGAGCTACCCAGCGCTGCTCCTGAGAGCCACCACTGGATTTGAACCACCAAACCCGCGGGCCGCAGTCCCGCACTCAACCACTTACACCACCAGGGCTTAGCAGAATTTTGTTTTTTAAGAAGTTGGTTAGGTCCTGGATCTATCTCTTTTGCTTCCCCCACTGCTTTCACACTGACCATTTTTCATCCCCTGGTGTTCATTATGTTTCTTTCTATCATAGGATCTTTGTATATGCAACACTGCCTATTCATCACTTCTTCAACTCTCAGGTAGGCAGTGTGTTGGGTATATATATACATATACATATATATATGTATATATTGGTGAACAAAACAAAGTTCTCTGCTTTTTTGAGACTTGTGACTGAATATAGTAAAAGGGGTAGAGACAGAAAAACCAATGGTCAAAGAATATGAATTGAGAAAAATGCTATACAGACAAAGGGATGAAAAAGGGACTATAACTAGGGCTACCTTAGATTTAGGTGATAGTAGCCATAAATGACTTCTTTAAGAAGGTAGCATTTAAATTGAGTCTTGAAAGATCAAGGGAAAGTATTACTTGAAACAGATCATAAATGAGGAAAAACACAATTACACTGGTTCTATGGGACAAGAGATTAGTAAATTAGTAAATTTCCCAGTCAAAAAAAAAAAACATAGTTAAAGAATACAAAAAAAACCCCAAAAAACCAAAAACAAAGATTTGCCTAGTCATTACTCCCTAGAATTCAAATGGTGGAAGATTGAGGCTGTGTTACCAAAAAGGCGTAAGGAAGGAGCAAGAGTATAGTGAGAGGAAAAGAGGACGAAAAACCTGGAGGAGTGTAACAAAGACTGAAGGAAAAGGAAGAACGGGTTCACTACGAGTCAGCCCTGACTCCTGGGCAGTGAGTTAGACCCGGGGGAGGCTACCTGCCCTGGAACCTATTGGAGTCTATAGACAGCAGTATTTACAGGGCTTATATAACCAATGAGTCAGCAAAGTCAGCTATCAATGGATCTCTTCTGTGTCCACTCACAGCAGCTGGGCAATCTGGCCCTCCCTACTGGTGAGAAGAGGACCTTAGAATAAGATCTGAGGCAGACTAACGAAACAGTCACTCCATCGACCAATTAAGTTAGTGGTAAAGACAAGTAAATCATCATGCTTAAAGAAATGTAAATAGTTGGATCCAATTAAAAAGCAGATTAGAGGGAGATTTCACAGATCAATTGTGATTCATTTCACTAACATAATAATAATGTAATAGATTCCAAAATTTAAACCTAGATTAAATAAAAATGCACCCCCCCCCCCAATGAGCCAGCAGCAAAGAACTAATGGAACACAGAACTACTTCAATGCTATGCTCTATCATTTTCTCTAATATGGACTGTATGTATCAATAGCAACAAATAAAGGCTTCACTGTACAGATTTGGGCAAGGAAAAGAAAATGTATAAACAAGAACATAAACGAGACTCAATCACCGAATAGGCAAAAGGAGATACAGCACTAACCACCACTTGACACTGAACGGAGATGATAATGAACTCAGACAAACACCCACCAACGCACAGCTCTGAAAATAGCACGCTTCTCATCCCGCCTTTCTCTACCCTCCATACTTATATTCCTCTCAACCAATTACTGTGCCAGCAACAACTCTGAAAGAAAGGAAGCATTTATTTTTCCGTAGGACACAGGACAGGGGCAGATAATTATGACTGTTCAGAAGAAAGATAGGTTATCAAATAGTCACATTCTTTTCTATGGAAATTCCCTGGGTTTCTGCCTATTCATTAGCATCAGAGGAAAAACTGATTACTGCTGAAGGTCACTGAATGAGACCAAAAATGCTGGGTTTTCTCTGGCTATTGTTTTTTTAATCAAATGCAATTCTGCAAAAGGTTTTATTTATTGCTGAGGCTATTGCGATGTAATTATTGCTACATATCTGACACAGGAAAATGAAAAATTAAGAAAAACAAAAATCACAAGCAACACATTTATCTTACCAAAAACCCCCCGTCAGGCAGTCTGTTGGTTTTGCTTGCCACAAAGCTTCATTTCTGTACTGCCAGAGCCAGCTTGGATCATGAAAACAAATCACAATCTCTGTGGGCTATGATCTTTTTCCATTTGTCCCAGCTTCCAAACTGCAGAGGAGCCGTCACGGCGGCACATGCTTGGTTTCCGAGAATAATGCTGATAATGAGGACAGCTACCACTGGGAATGCTTCCCCCACTGAGCCAACGGCAAAGAAGCTTCTAGCAGATCCCTGGACTCCTCACCTTCACAGCTTCTGAGAAGTGTCTTTCACAGAACAGGCAGGTACAGCCACACCACATCAACATCCCGCATAGCCAATCCGCCGCAGTGCCCACCTCAGCCCGTAGACAGTTCTGGGTTCTGTCTCCTGCATCAGCACTTAAAGCTTGCTACATCTGGGAGCCGGGGAGGATTCTACGCTGAATAAACAGAAGGCTTCTGCTACACAAGCTTCTCTGTGTGCGTGTGTGCGTGCGTGTGTGCGTGTGTGTGTGCGTGCGTGTTGCCAGTGCTGCTAATGCAAATGAATAGTTTGAGAACAGATCACAGACAGTATCTGCCTCTCTTCTCCAGCTGCGAGCATCTTTTATAAAAGACAAAAGTATCAAACCGGTTGGATTTAAAGCTGCAGGACATAAATTCAACATTCACATTTGTCTTCACATTTAAAACCAAGTAAGGCTTAGAGAAAAGCTTAAAGATTTAAATATGCAAAATATTTATGACCAATAAATGTTTATGACCAATAAATACTAAAAAAAAAGAAAGTTTCCCATCATCCAGTCAAGGACTAGAAGATTGCTTGAAAATATTTCCATGCTTTCCTAATATTATTTTTCTTCCTTGGTTTGTAAAATCACTTCATTGACAACTGATTCAGAGTAAGAATTGAGTATGGGATCCTAAAAACCTACTCACTGTGGACAAAAGGAAAAAAATACCACTAGACCAAAAACATTGAACTCTCAGCAATCTAAGTAACTGGTTAAAAATATCAAAACCATTTGCTCAGTCCCTGCCCCCTCACACAATATACACTGAATATTTACCACACTGCATGTAAGAACTGAATAGTCAAAGTGATTTTTTGTCAGGGCAAGAGCAATCTCCTTAAGGTGCTCAGTTTTCTAACTTCTCAGTTTTGTGTCAGACTGAGTTCTAGACCTCATACTCAAGTAGAAGTACAGAAAGCACCAGCGCTTCAAGCTCATAGGTAAGACTCCACTACAATATTGTCTTCATGCCTGATTTCTCTCTGCAGGTTAACTTCAGATAAGTGCTACTAGATCTTATACAATTTCTGCTCTGTATTTTGCCCACAACTGCACTGATACTTAGATGAAATTCCAGAGTGATTTTTTTTTCAGTGTAGGAATAATCTCATCACTAAGGCGCTCTATATGCTGCAAAGCTGGCGAGTGAACCCACCGACTGCTCCTCAGGTTAAAGATGAAGCTGTCTGCTTCCATAAAGGCTTCCAGCCCTGGAAACCTGCAAAGAGTCTCTGTAAGTCAAAATGGAATCGATGGCATGATTTGGTGTGGGGGCTTACTATTTAGAAAGGATTCACGTTCCCCCCTCTTCCATCACATAACTGTCAAGGAATGTTGCTTTCTGTTTATGTACCATTCTTAACTTTCTATCAAAGTGAAACTATATTATATTTATCCTTATATCATTCGCAGAATGTCCTCCAGATTCATCCATATTATAGGATGATTTATGAGTTTCTCGTTATTCTATACACCAAACCTACAAGACCAAATCCATAGCCCTGGAGTGGATTCTAGGGCGGAGGAATTTCTAAGGTATAAATCTTTACAGGCACAGAAACTTTTATCTTTCTCCCGCCATTATTTTTTATAATTCTGTAGTATTTGCTTTCCACCACCACCACCCTTTTTTTGGCCCTGAGACATATATCCTGAAGTATTTTTGCCTAGGAGTTATAAGCTTGGAGAAGAAAAGTAAACAAAAAAGAAGATTATTAAATGGTGTTCAGGACTAGAGTAGTGGTAGAAAGAATATAAGGGAAGAAGGCCTAGTGGGTCAACTGAATAAAGAATCAGAATTTGTTGACTATACATTGGAAGTGAAGTAGAAAAATAAATCAGTTATTATTGATAACTGAAAAGTTGAGGTTCACAATTTCAGTGTAAAGAGGAGCATGGGGTAAATCAGAAAAAGCAAGGTTTACGCAAAGAAAAAGCGATGGAATTATATTTAGATATTCTGAATTGTGATGAGGGTAAACATTCATGTAGAAATGTCTAGGGCTGAGCCCTGGTGACGCAGTGGTTGAGTGCGGGACTGCGGCCCACAGGGTTGATGGTTCAAATCTAGCAGCAGCTCTTCAAGAGCAAGGGTGGGCTTCCTACTCCCACCAGGGCAGTGATGTACCCTCATCTCCCCCCAAAAACCTGTTCTATAGTATATGGGGTAGTTGAGTGCGGGACTGCAGCCCGCAGTCTTGGCGGTTCAAATCCAGCGGCGGCTCTCAGGAGCAGTGCTGGGTAGCTCCCACGACCACCAGAGGGCAGTGATACCTCCCAAAAATGTCTGAAAAGAGCACAATACAGCTTAAATTTTGATTTCCAGGAAAGGACCTTCCAGGGATATGCCTCCTGAAAGCATTCCTACAAAAGAATGGAAAAGTTAAAAAGAAAAACAATAACAACAACAACAAAACTAATTGTAAAGCTATTTTTTCTTGATATAGCCTCCATTTAGATCTCTTCTACATCTGAAGTATAGATGGGCTCAGTTTTCCCAACAATGTTTTGTAAAACAGCCCCCTGCTATTCTTCGAAGAATGAGCAGGTGCATCGATGTGATGGAAAACAATTCCTCATAGCAACTTTCCCGGTCCTTCTCTACATTCTCACCAATGTAGTTTTCAATCATTTTAAAACTGCTCCAGCATCAGATCCTTATATTTTTCTGTGTCATTTCATCTAGATTATTGATTTTGGAAATTCAAAAATAACTACTATAAATGACTGAGCTGACTTCTCTTCTTTGAATTAAACTGGCCTCACAGATTTCCTTGGAAGCTACTGTTTGGATTAAATCTTGCTCTTTGGATATGCTAGTAAAGGCAAAACTCATCTATTAAGCCATTTTCATTACTTTCAAAGTATCTTAAAAGACCAATGGGGGGTGGGGTGGCGGAGGAGATCAATGGAAAGATCAATTTTTAGTTAGTTGACCTTTGTGTAATTATTTTTGGTATCTATCAAACTGAAAGTTTTCTGAGGCCAAGATGTTCAGAGGCTAAGACTGAAAGTACCAAACCATATGAGATCCAACTTCAGAAGCTAATATAGTCAACTTCTATCCGTTTCTGGATGACAGCCACAGCATTTTCATTTTTTGAGGTTAACATTTTCCCCTCTCTTGGTTCAGCTTGGAAGTCCTTCACAAGACTCCTTAAAATGATTGATCTATCTAAAAATTATTCATTTTTAAATGTAAAACAGTATTCCCATACATGTATTATGAAACTTTAATGACTTAGGAAGATGGCTACTTGAGTTTTGTTAAAAATTTGATATCAGCCTTGACCTCAAAATAATTCTTCCTTCCATGGCATAAAAGTACCCTCCCCCCCCCTCACCCCCAGCTAACTACCCCCTTCCCCTCAAGGAATCCTGGTGAGATGGAGACAAGTGTATTACTGAGAGAATTTGTTTGGAGTCATCCAGCGCTTGCAGAGAGGTTAAGACCCCACATTTTGTTTGGAATAAGCCATGCACGTATGAACTAGAACTCTGGTTGGTATTCTTAGGTGCTGTTGAGTTGGTTTTGGCTCACAGTGACTCTACGCACAACAAAATGAAAACACTGCCCAGTCCTGTGCCATACTCACAATTGCTTCTTAGACTTGAGCCCATTGAGGCAGTCACTGTGTTAATCCACAATATTGCGAGTTTCCCTCTCCCTTCCCCCCCCCCCCCCCCCCCCCCCCCCCGATCCTGATGCTTTACTAAGCATGATGTCCTCCAGGGACTGGTCCCTCTTGATAACATGTCCAAATTACATGAGATGGAAGCTTCACCATCTTTGCATATAAGGAACATTCTGGCACATTTCTTTCAACAGAGAGGTTTGCTCTTTTAGCAGTCCATGGCACTTCCAATATTCTTCATCAATACCACAAGTCAAACACACCAATTCACCTCCGGTATCTTCCTCAATGTCCAACTTTCACATGCATATGAGGTGGCTGAAAATACTAAGACGACTCAAGGTGCATGTTAGTTCTAAAGGTAACATCCTTGGTTTTGGGGGTGTTGTTTTTTGACACTTTAAAGAAGTCACCTGTAGCAGATTTACTTAACACAATGCATCATTTGATTTCCTCACAACTGCTTCCATGAGCACTGATTGGGGATCCAAGAAAGACAAAATTCTTGAAAACTTCAATTTTTTTTGGTTTATTAAGATGTTACCTCCTGATCTAGTTGTGAGGAGGTTTGCTTTCTTTACACTGAGTTTTGGGTGTTTTTTTTGGGGGGGGTAGGCATCACTGCCTCTGGTGGGCGTGGGCGCCACCCAGTGCCGCTCCTGAGAGCCACCGCTGGATTTGAAGCGCCAAGCCTGCGGGCTGCAGTCCTGCACTCAACCACTGACGCCACCGGAGCTCAGCCCCCACCCTTTTTCCCCTTTACCCTGAGTTGTAATCCATACTGAAGGCTGCAGTTCTTGACTTTATCAGCAAGTGCTTCACTGTTTGTAGGCAAGATTGTGTCATTTGCTTCTTACAGGTTGCTAATCTTCTTTCAATCCTGATGTTGCATTCTTCTTCAGATAAGCCAGTTTTTTTGATTATTTGCTCAGCATACATATTGAACAAGTATGCTGAGAGGATCCAATGCTGAAACACACCTTTCCTTATTTTAAACCGCGTAGTGTGCACTTTCTGTCCACACAACTGCCTCCTGATCTACATACAGGTTCTTCAGGATTCCCAATTTTCTAAAGGCTATTCATAGTGTGTTATGGTCTATATAGTTGAATGCCTTGGTATATGGTTCTCTGCTTTTAGCCAAGATCCATCTAATATGAGCAATGATATCCCTTGTTCCATGTCCTCTTCTAAATCCAGTCTGAATCTATAGCAAATTCCTGCCAATAGCAAAATTGTACTTGCATGTGATATCAACCTTACTGTTTTAGTATATGTGCTGCCGAAGCGAGCACAACCTTACCATTTTACAATTAGAACATTCTGTTAAGTTTCCTTTCTTGGAAAATCTCTATATCTAATCTATCTATCTATCTATCTATCTATCTATCTATCTATCTATCTATCTATCTATCTATCATCTTTTCCAGTTGACCAAATAGCTGTTTCCCAAATTTCCTGCTACAGATGAGTGAGTACTTCAGTGCTTTGTGTGTCTTGTTGAAACATTTCAGTTGGTATTCCATTAATCCATGGAGCCATGGTTTTGGATAATGCTTTCAGTGCAGCATTAAAGTCTTCCTTCAGTACCATTGGTCCTTGCTCAGATGCTCTCTATTAAATGCTGACTGGTTCTTTTTGGTACAGTGATCCTGTGTATCTTTCCACCTTCTTTTGATATGTCCTGCATCATTTAATATTTTACCCGTAGAATATTTCAATATTGCAGCTCCAGGCTTGGAGCTTCTTCAGTTCTTTCAGTTTGAGATATGCTAAGCATGCTCTTCTTCTCCCTGCCGCCTCCTTCCCCCCCTCCACCACCTCTAGGTCTTTGCACATTTCATTATAATATAGGACTCTGTCATGAGCTGTTCTTTGAGATTTTCCGTTCTGCTCTTTGATTTCATCATTTCTTCAATGTGCCATAACGACTGAGTCCTTAGCAGTTTCTTAGTCACAGATCATCATCAGGTCTTCTGTCATTAGTGTTCAATGCATCAAATGTGTTCTTGGGATGTTCTGGAAATTCAAGTGGGATAGACTCAAAGTTATAATTGGGCTCTTGGGGATTTGTCTTCATTTTCTTCAGTTTCAATCAGAACTTACATATGATGTGTTCCAAGTCTACTTCTGGCATGATTTTAGCTGCTAATATTGAGCTTCTCCATCATTTCTTCCAGCTGGAGAAATCCAGGTTTTATTTTGTGTTGTAAAATCACAAAGGATGAAAATGACAAAGTTACTGGTTTAAGATACAGAAGTTATTGACTTTGCAAAATTATATCATGTGATCTCTGGGTTCATTTCTGTCACTAAGAACCGTATTTTCCAACTACTGTTCCTTTCTCTTTGTTTCTAACTTTTGTATTACAATCATCAATAATTATCAATGCATCTTGACTGCATGTTTGATCAATTTCAACTTTTTCATCACTAGTTTTTTTGTGGTGGGTGCATAATCTGAATAACAGTTATATTCATTGGATTTGCTTGAATGCTGATAGAAATAATGCTATCAGAGATAGCATTGTTCTTCAAGACAAACCTTGAAATGACCTTTTTGATTATATATGCCATTCTTCTTGATTGTTTCACTCTCTATCTAGTAAACCACATGCTTTTCTGACACAAAATGTCTAATTCCAGCTCAGTCATGCCTAGAATGTCAACTTTTATGTGTTCCCTTTAATTTTTTACAAATTCCAATTTTCCTAGGTTAATATTTTGTATATTTGAAGTTCTGATTAGTATTAGTTCATGATCTCAGCTGCTTCTCATTTTGCGTAGTGTCCCACCAGTAAATGAAGGTCCTGGATGCTTTGCTCTTGCAGGCTCTACTCCATTCATGTCATTAATGGTAGATTCTACTTTGAGATGGCAGCTCTTTCCTGGCCACATTGTGAGTGACTTCTGACCCGAGAGGATCATCTTCTGGCACTATCTCCAACAATGCTCTGCTACTTTTCATGAGGTTTTCAGTATCGAACAATGCTTCAATTCTCTCCATAAAGTTTTTAGTGGCTAATTCCTCAGGAATGGACAGCCTATTCATTCTGTTTCTTCCGAAGAAGGAACCCTGGTAGCAAGACGTGTTTACTGACCCTCATACGATCAGTGCCAATGCTTAACATAAAATGAAATAGTTATGAGAGCCACATATGAGAGCAGCATGCAAAAGGGAACAATTCTGACGTGGTCAGAGCAAACAACTTTTCTGAATGTCAGCGTCACATCAAGCCTATAGTAAATTTACAATGACTGAATAAGATCTGTTCTAAATCAAGAGGCACAGTCCACTTTCAAAGCTGGAGCAAGGAACTAACTCATCCCTAAAGCGGAACTTTAACGAGATCAATGTATGCACAATAGGTAGAAAACGATTTGCTCGCTTGTTTCTGGAATCCTAGCAATGATATTTGGGCTGAATATTTAAGGGGCTGGAAGGGGTGAGGAGTTGGAGGATGTGAAGAAAGACTGTAGTCAGAGTAATTCTAACCATGAAGGAGAAAAGGAGAAGATAAAAATAGATATCAATTAATATTAAGCCCTGATCATGCTGTGGACTAGACTTTAGGCTACTGACTGCATGATCAGGGGTTCATACCTACCAGTTCACTCTGCAGGAGAAGGATGAGGGGGTCTGCTCCTTTAAATATTTGCACTTTAGAAAACCGATAGAGTTTTATGAGTCAGAATCAACTTAATGGCAATGGGTAACAGGAGTGTGGAGACTTTACATCTCTTCAGAGATGTAAATTTAGATGTCGAGTTTCCTTTTTAAACAAGTTCTTAGCTAGAAAAAAGGGAAGGCACCAGATGAATGCTGCATTGTGGCTTTGTCACGGCCTCTACTATACATATAGCTGGAGCTTTGGAGATTCCAGTCTCAATAGTTACTCAGGACATTTTGGCCATCACAGGACCTTAATGCCAACAGCATCCCTTGCCTAACATGTCTTTGTGACAAACAAAACCAGCTCCTTATATTTCCAAAAGACTTGAAGGGGAATGTTGAGAACTACTGGATATCTGAAATATCAAGTGAATTTTGTAATCCACAAGTGTTCATAAAGCACAATTCATTCTTTTTTTTCGCATGTTTTCTGAAAGCCTTCAATCTCAAGTTTGCTTGTAAGAACTCAGTAATTAAGTACTATCCTAACTGGCCTGTTTCCCTATATGAAATGCCCTTTAAAGATCTATGACAAAGAAATTATTTGTTCAAACAAAGAGATAGGAAATTGTGTTCTAAGAGTACATAGACTTGCTACTAGCATTCAATAGATAAATTAACATAGGCCATTCAATAAGTGACATTAGAATCCATTGGGGCAGGTCAACAATCTATGTCCTACTGAAACTACTAATGACATTTAAAAACTCACTGCTATTGAGTTGAGTCTAGCTTATGACGATGGAAAAAGACAGTGTAGAACTGCCTCTATGGGTTTCCTTTGTAACTCTTTATGGGGCTAGACAGCACCATCTTTCTCCCATGAAGCAACAAGTGTTTTTGAACTGCTGATCTTGTGTTTAGTAGACCAACACAGAACTCACCAGGGCTCCCACTAATGGAAGTAGGTTCCCTAAAAGTCATATGAAGCCAAGTACTTTCTACTGGGAAAAATTGGTTTTCACACCAAAAGAAGCAGACTTCGAAGGTTCCAGGGAGGCTAAGGAGAGAGGTGAAAGAAAGGGAAGATAGGGGAAAGAATAAATAAGACACATATACATAAGAATATGTGACACACATAGTCACATACACAACTTTTAAAAAAGCATTATTATTTGCTGAGAGCCTACAACTATATAAAAAAAATAAAGTAAGAAAATCATAGAATTTCACATTTAAAAGTTTCAAGGGCGCTTGGGAGAGCACCCATCCATGATTAAGAGAAATTTATTTAGAAATGTCTGTGTGAAAAAAATGAATTAAGATTAAAATGCAGGAACAGATATCTCATATATGACTAGAAAATATTAAATATGAAAAATATTATTTTAAGTCACTATTTAGGAAGTCACCATGGAACTGTTTTTTCCTGACTTGAGCAGTTACTAGAAATATTTTCCATCTTTCCCAAAATACATTCAGTAGCCTTGGTGGCATAGTGGTTATACATTGGCCTTCTAACCACAAGATCAGTAGTTCAAAACCATCAGTTGCTCTGAAAGAGAAACATGGGGTTTTCTACTCCTGTACAGAGTTACAGTGTCAGATACTCACACACTGTGGGTGGTTCTACCCTGTTTTATAGGGTCACTATGAAACCGGAATCAACTCAACGGCAGTGTGTGAGAATATATTTGGATAAAATTACTTTTAATTCTGTACAATTACAAAGAAATGTATAAAACATAAAAACTTTGGCTGTATATTACAAGACATTTTAAAGTAAAAAATTGCGTTAACTACTGACACATTAAAGAGCAGTAAGGTCATTTATTACAAGAGCTAAAATGAAAAATTTTCATTAAAATTCCTAGTAATTGAGACAATGCTTTTTATCTTGAACATTATGAGGGCAATTAGTCTGTGATCAATAGATTATAAATGTTCTTCTAGAGTCTATTCTGTAAATAAAATTACAATGGGTAAATTGCTAAAGACATTTCATTATGATTTTCAGCAACTAGGAACTATTTCTGGTTATTTTTACTTCATTTTCACATTAATAACATTTTCTTCTGATATAATATCCTAAGGTAAGGTTAATATAACAAAGTCTCTTTCCTAGAATTTTCATTTTAAATATCTTTGCTTAAAATTAAGATCTTGTTAGGTACATATTTCTTAATATATACATTATTTTGTTAAGAGTTAAAGATTTACTGAAGAACTCAGTCACAGTATTTAACTTAGTCCCTCTCATTGCTTTCTCCTAACTGAAAATGGTGTTAAGGAAGTTGTCCTTTCCATAAAGCACATAAAGGTGGCGCAGCTAAATCACAAGAGGTGATGACGTCTTTCATTTGAGAATACTATTGGGTTCCAATTCTGCTGTTCCAAATTTTAATTATTCCTTTCAGCTATTTGACAGGATCAAATCTGATTAAACCTAGCACATCAATGTCTTTAGCCAAAGAATGAACAGAAGAAGTTGAGCAAGATGGCAAGTATGCAGAAATATAATATCAGAGAATATGTTCCAGGGTGACATTTAGTATTATTCATTCACTCATTTATCTTGTCAAAGATAGCGTGAAAAATTCTTTAAATGCAATGCAGGGAATCCAGAGTTCATCTTTTTAGCACATCTCTGATCTACTATTGAGTCATTCTATCAAAGAAGGAATTAAGTTTAGTTTTGGGTAACTAAAATATCTGCTTAATGCCCTAAAATACTTGAGCTTAAATTTAAGGAGTCCTGGGGGGTGTGGTGGGTTATATGTTTGGTAGCTAACTGCAAGGTCAGGAGCTGAAGACAGCCAACCATTACATGGGAGAAAGATGAAGCCTTCTACGTCTGTAAAGATTTACAGCCTTGGAAACCTATAGGGGGCAGTTCAAATTTGTCTTATAAGGGAAGGTCACTATGACTTGGTGACAGCAATGAGTGTTGGGTTTTAGTTATAAAATCTTTATGTAAGAACAAAATTTAGTGCAGAGAATACTGAAATTTTATCTACTTTTTGAAGTGATTATCCATAAAATATCATTGTACATCCAATTTCAATAATTAGTAAGAAACTGAAATTCAGCATTATAGTTTTACCTTAAAATTCTTAGTGTTTTAGAAACTTTAGATTATTACAGTGTACATCGCAGTACTTTTCTTTGGTTATTCCATGATCCTGAGTCTCAAGGCTTCTGTTGCTAGACAAGAGACTCACTCCCATCTAGCCACAGTGACCTTATAGGACAGGGTACAAACTGCCCTGGTGCGTTCTGAGACTGTGACTTGTTTATGAGAGGAGAAAGCCCGTCTTTCTACTGAGGAGGTGCTGGTGATTTCAAAATGCCAACCTTGGTGATAGAAACCCAACTTGTAACCACTATACCAACCAGAACTCCTTGCTGCTATACAGAGGGTACTTAAAGGCACTATAATTTACTAAATTTATAGTATCGCTATAAGTTAAAAATAACTATAGAGAGGCAACTCATTTGGACAACAGTTCAGCTTTTCTACTGCTCGTCTTTCTATACTTTGCTTAGAATTGTCAATGAATAGTATTGAGCCTCACTCGTGTTTGTGGGCTTCAGACATTTTTCATACTTCAGAAGACTGACACTCTTAGAAGGATGACAAAGGAACACCTTCAACAAGGCATGCTGCTAAGAGCCGAACAAGTCAGAGTTGAGAATAATGTCTATGTTAAGGGAATACGGCTTTTACTTTGACCCAAATCCCCAGTGGATATTTATAAGAGGGGCAAGCATTAAGAATATTTGCTTTCAGGTTAAGGGTCTGTTTGGGGACCACTGGAAGGGAATGCTACAATGAAGCTGCTACTTCATTTAAAAATGAGGATCCTCCTTGGTTTGGACATCCCAGTTAAATGGTCGAGTAAACATGCTTAGTGCTTCTAGTCTACTTTCCAGTTCAATGAATGTTTGGATCTTAAAAATGAGGGAGGGGGGAGGAGAGGGAGGGGAAAAATGAGGAGCCAATGCCAAGGGCTTAAATAAAAAGCAAAAGCTATGAGAATGATGAGGGCAATGGATGCAAAAATGTGCTTGATACATAATGGACTTATGTATGGATTGTGATAAGAGTTGTATGAGCCACCAATAAAAGGATTTTTTAAAAAGATGCATTGATAATGACTGGTGTTTGGGATATAGAAATTGGAAACAAATAAGGATTGGTGATTGGAAAAGAAGGTCTTGACAATAGAAGATTTAGTGACACTAACATGTACCTGTTAGCTATTGCTGGTACAAAAAGGATATTAATTCTAATGAGAAAATCTTTCTACACAAGATAGTAAGCCCAGGGTAATTTGTAGCACAAGTTTTCCCTATCCTTAGATTCTCATCTTATGCCTATGCTTAATTCACCTACACAGATGAAAACTTCTGAAGCATAAGCTATTTTAGGGTCACTTACTTATACGCCAAGCTTATTTTAAAGAAATTAAACAATTTTGACAAAAACAATCTATAGGAATTTCATCAGAGTACCCATATACAAAAAATCCTCTGTAATCCCCACCCACTACAAAGCTATGTATTTACATTATTTTACAAAATCTTAACACTTTCCAAGTATTCCCCGTTACACTTAATATATTTGTCAAATCTGTGATTCCATTCTTGGAAACATTTCCCAAATTCATCTGTTTGGAGGGCTGACAGCACCCCCCTCGTTTTTTCTCCACCTCTTTGATATTGTCAAATCACTGTCATTTCATGCCCCTCTTCATTCAAGTCTCATGGAGTGAAGCCAGGTGATCGGGTGCATGGGACAAGAGAGGCATGATTTTTTTGGGCAACAAATGGAGCCCTGAGATGGCTGTGTTAGCAGGTGCACTGTTGTGGTAACAAAACCAGTTTCCCTTCTGCCACAAATCAATCTTTTCAGAACCTCTAAATAGAAAGTTTGACCTGGTGGAACGAACTCCAATGCACTATGAGTTGACATTTTCATCCATTTGGGAAGTTGGTTGCTGGGTGTACACAATGAATTTGCCATTGATTGACATTTCACCTTTTTTCAAACAAGAAAACCACTTGTACACTTTCCCCCCATAAGCACTATCCTTATAAGCTGTATTCGACATCACAACAGTTTCTGTGGCTTTTTTCTCCAAGCAGGAAGCATAATTTCACAGTCCCAAGCCATTCTCCTAAATCTGTCATCTCAAAAAACGAGGTTCGAGCAAAGCTGCTTTTAGAGAACCTTCCCAGACAATGCTATTTTGCCTAGCAGGAAAAATGCATACTACAAAAACTCTGCCCAAGGGAACTTTCCATTTTTGGGGGGGGGGGGGAGAACCCAAAAAACTTGTATCATATGGCAAAATACATGCATTTCTCTGTAAATATTTACAAGTTTCAGATCACAATATAGTGACTGATAGGATCACATAAACAAATCTAGGACAATTAACTTTGGCATATTACTCTAATTTTAGGCAGATTTTAAGTTTCTGTAATAAAGTAGTATGCAAATTAAGGATTTCCAAATGGAATATTATATTGAACTTAAAAAATAACTGTTTAAAGGAATCCTACAATGAATGCTTTCGCAAAGCAAAAAATAGATAACCCCAAACTATGAAGTTTTGTTTAAATCGAGTTTCCTCAACACTAGCTGTTTCAGTTGAGTGTTTATTGTGGTAAAATATAGAAGGAGTTGTCAAAAAGCTCATGGCAAGTGGGTTAAATAAAAACGTCCCACTTTTTGAAGTCCTCTTGCAAATCATATAAAATTTGCCATTTTAACCATATTTTAAAAATTTTAACCAACTTAAAACATACAATTCAATGACATTACATTCACAATGTTGCACAAACATCACCACTATCCATTACCAACTTTTTTCATCATCCTCTACAGAAGTTGGGCACCGCTTAAGCAACAACTTCATTTTATTCCCGTCTCCTCGAATATCTGGTAATCACTAATCTACATTGTCTCTATACATTCACTGATTCTGTATATTTCATAATGTGAATATGGTGAATGATCTCACTTGGCATAAGCTTTGTCTATGTGGTAGGATGTATTGGAATTTCATTTCTCTTTATGGTTGGATAATATTTTGTTGAGCTTTTATGTATATAGCACCTTTTGTTTCCTCATTCATCTATTGGTAAAACTTTGTGTTGCTTGTACCTTATAGCTCAGTGGTTCTCAACCTTCCTACTGCCGCGACCCTTTAAAACAGTTCCTCATGCTGTGGTGACCCCCAACCATAAAAATAGTTTTGTTGCTACTTCCTAAGTCTCATTTTGCTACTGTTATGAATTGGGCGACCTCTGTTAAAGGGTCATTCAAACCCCAAAGGGGTCACAACCCAGAGGTTGAGAACCGCTGTTCTAGTTATTATGTACAATGCCGCAATGATCTAGTTTGATTTGACAGTAAAATATTTCATTGATCTTCAATAAGTAATTTGTAATTTGAGATAGCCCAAGAAATTTATTTTTAATGGACTGAAAATGGAGTGGAGACCTACTGCAAAGTGGAGACCTGAGTGTGTTCATTCTGAGGGCCACAGAAAATGCTTTATTTTTCAAAATCAACCTGTATGTTTGTACATGTATGTTCATGTGATTGATATTCTTCTGAGGATTGTGACAATTTTAGGAGGTTATCTAGCGGAAACCACCTTAATCTGAAGATGAGAGAGAAAAGTAAGTTAAAGCAAGGTAAGCTTCCCCAAGTCACTACCCAGCTGCGGAACTGGAAGTAGGCCTTTTGAGCCTCAGCCTCTCCACTCTTCATTTAGAGAAATCTACGGCCCGAGTAGTAATGCACGCTTGGGGCCTTGCCTCTAAGGTGAAGCGTTCCTTCTGATCGGACTAAACCACAACACCCTGGTTCGTGAGATCTAGCAGGATTTCCGCCTTAGTCTAAGCCTGTTTTGCGAACCAAAAGCAATTACCATGATACTGGTGAGATCCAGAACTCGATGGGATTGCTTTGCTTGACTGAGAAAAGTCCTACCTAAGTTTTTCTATTGTTTGCTTTAGTGAAAAATACCTGAGCTTTCCTTTTATGGCAGGTTTCTGCCTTATTCGGGTTTCATCTCTCACAAGCTTTACTATAACCGAGTGCACTTCTTTAGACCGAGCCTCATTATATGAGTTAAGAGCGGCTAGATGACCTGCATTAGGTTGTACTTCCTTTTCCTCTGCTTTTAACAGGAGAATCATCTGGGCTCTTACTCTGAATAGCCCTTCTACACTGATGGCCATCATGCTCAGATAGTCAAGTCTTTTCTGCTATGAAATCAGAGAGGGCAACAGAAAAATACTTCTTGTAAACAAACCAGCCTGAGAACGGAATGATTATAGGGCATTATGGAACACAATAGGGAAGAAGGCAGACTCTTTCTTGGGAAGTGAGGGATTCAAAGGTATTTAATGTGGTAAACTTCAATTGGGTATCAAAAAATTGTCCTCATTAAAAAATTTACAAGCAGTACAATACTGTAACATAGAAGGTGACATTTACCCTCCAAACAGAATTAAGAGGTAATGGAATTTTTCAAGAATTAGTAAGTTCTACATTTTATTGTGACCACTGCAATACATACCTCACCCATGACTCTCCATCTGTGAGAAAGGCATATTGCAGGGGTAAGAAACATGAAGAGAACGTGGAAGACTGCTATCAGAAATGGCTAGAAGTGCACGCTCAAAGTTTGAATGACGAAACAGCAGCTTCTTTTCAACAAGGAAAGATTCCTCCAGGGTGGGAATTATCTCACCGAGCTTCCCTTTAGTCTCTCCCCAAGGTTCTCCCTGGTATGAAGCCAGCACACCATTTGGTATCAGGAGATACAGAAGATATACATACAATTCACTACCCCCCACAGCCACGCCCCCCCCCCCTCTCACACACAGCTGTCTATGTCTGAGGTAAAATCTAAAATCTCTATATTAAAAAACCCTCCAAACTCACATCAAGACCACTCTGACTCTGAGTGACCCTACAGGACTCAGCTGATCCCTGTGGGCTTCTGAGATTCTAACTCTTTACAGGAGTAGAAAGTCCCATCTCTCTCCCGAGGAAAAGCTACCTGTATATTTAAATCTAAATGAGCCCACATTGGGCTCAACAACCCACTGCTATTTAATTTAAATAAAATCCTTGGGATTCCTTCAAAGGAGCTTCACAAAGAAGGCCTGAGTTTTCCTCAACCAATCCATAACTATCTGGGCAAGAGTGAGAAGGTGGACAATATTCAGCAACATAAACACATGCTATTTGATATTATTAGAGACAGATTTGCCCTATCAGTGGTAGTTCATAGGTATATTTTAATATATGAAGAATTGTAGCTCTGCTCTAACCACAGGAAAGAGTCTCAGTTAGTCTTATTTTCATGCAGAGACCATTGTAATCTTGATTATGCTGGATCGAACTCAACATTTAGCCAGTTGATCATCCTATAGACATGATCTGAATTTGTCCTGGGTGCAAATATCTTTTACTGGTTCTGTGGTAGAAATTTTTTCTCTGGCTTTAAAAAAATATTATTGGGAGTCTTTTCCTTCTTTTACATTATTAATATTTTTGTTTGTATACTATTAAGTTATTTCCCTTACTACCTTAGCATGATTTGTTTTTTATTGTTTTCTGTAGGGTCTCTCAGATGTGAAGCACAGGAGTGCATACATTTTGATAATAATGGATACATGGGGATACAGGAGATATAGGGTGTGGTGGGGAGATAGGCGGGGAAAGGGGATGTCTGGAGTAACTAATGAAGACAGGAGGAAGAAGGAGAGTTAAAATGGACTGTGATTGCATAAATCATCTTAAAGGCGATTTAACCATGAGGGGTGCTAAAAAATTGAAGCGGGGTGTTGTACAATTCCTCTTGATATGATTGAACAATTGAATTACATTATATGTAAATTATCTGCCAATAAAACTACTGTAAAAAAATTGCAGGTCTCTGATTTTTAAAAGTGTAAAAGAAAAACATGCACATGTCTATTTCTAATGCATTTTAAAAAATGGTTCTTCAATAGTTTTAAAAAATGGTGGCTTTCTCTGAGCCACCAAATTATTTACTTTGTAGTATATATCATCTTACTGCTTTTAGTTATTTTTGTGTATTGATATATTTTCTGCTAAAGCCTATGAGAGTCCTTAAATCAGAGATTGAGTCTCACACATTCTTGAACTCCTTGTACCACCCACCACAGTACTTAAGTCTGAATTGTTAGTTACTGTATCTTTTTTACATTAAAGGAGTTTAGAATTGTAAAGTTCTTTGAAGAGCATCTGCATACTGTAAGTGCCATTTAAGTTTGTTAAATAAAAAGAAAAAACTGATCAATTTTCTCCATCAGTATATAAATGTTTCCTCCAATCTTAAAAAAAAAAAAAGTCCAGAACCTATTTCTTCCAGCAGTTTCTGCCTCACTTCTACAAACTTTATTCCAGGAAAACACATAAAAGTTGTTTATACTGGTCTTCAAATTCCTTTCTTCTCATCTTCAAACCTGTCCCACCAGACTGCACGAAGATGAGTTTTCAGTCCTCATTTTACTTGACCTATGAGCAGCATTTGACACAGTTGATATTTTCTTTCTCCTTGAAAGACTTTCTATATTTGGCTTCCAGTACAGCATGCTCTCCACACCACTTCTGCCAGTTTGCCATACTGCATGTTGCTACATGCTGGAAGTTATGCCACACACACACACACACACACACACACACACACACACATATATATATATATTTGGGCATCACTGCTCTCCAGTGGTGGGAGTAGGAGGCCCAGCCCCACTGCTGGAATTGAACCTCCGTCCCAGTGGGCCGCAGTCCTGCACACAACCACTACGCCACCGGGGCTCAGCCCCTACCACCAATATTTCAAATATCATCTGGGTCATCGATGGAAGACCGGTTTAGTGGAGCTTCTAGAATACGACTAGGAAGAAAGAAGGAACATGGCAGTCCACTTCTGAAAAGAATTGGCCAGTAAAAACCTTATACATAGCAGCAAAAGACTGATCTAGTGCTGAAGATGAGAGTCCATTAAATTGGAAGGCATTCAATATGACTGGGGAAGAGCTGCCTTCTCAAAGAAGAGGCAATCTTAATGACATGGATCATGAAGTTGAGCTTTCAGGACCTTCGTTTGAAGATGTCACTTGATTCTATATAAGAAGAAATAGCTGCAATGATAATCAAATGTGGAGTATACAACATATAAATCAAGAATGAAATGGAACACATAAAGATAAATATTTTAGGTATTAGTGAGCTGAGATGAACTGGTCATTTTTAATTGGCAAATTTTAAAGGATGTCTTGAGAAAACAAAGTATTATATAATCCATATGCAATAAATGTCAGATTGAAGAGAATGCTGTCACATTAATTATCAGAAAGAACATTACACAACTTAGCCTCAGGTACAATAGTGATAGGATAATATCCATATACTTACAAGGAAGACCAGTAAATACAATTATGCTAATACACACGTCAACTATTAACGCTAAAGATGGAGCAATTGAAAATATTTTTAGGAGGGCTGAGCCCTGGTGGCATAGTGGTTGTGCGCGGGACTGCGGCCCACTGGGACGGAGGTTCAATTCCAGCAGTGGGGCTGGGCCTCCTACTCCCACCACCAGGGCAGTGATGCCTTAAAAAAAAAAAATTAAAAAAAAAAAAGAAAAAGAAAATATTTTTAGGGGGGATATTACTGACAATTGAAGATTTTTACTAACTTCTGCAGTCTGAAATTGATCACACATGAAATCAAAATGTATACTTACTGATGATTGAAATTTGAAAGCTGGAAACCAAGATCAGCAGTTGGAAAAAATGGCCTTGGTTGACAGAAATTATGTTGCAGATTGCATGATAAAATTTTAAGATTAAAAAAATTTTTAAGGAGCTGAGCTCGGTGGCGCAGTGGTTGTGCACAGGACTGCGGCCCACTGGGATGGAGGTTCAAATCCAGCTCCACGGAGCAGAGGCTGGGCCTCCTGCTGCCACCACCAGAGGGCAGTGATGCCTCCCCCCAAAAAAATTTTAAGATCAATAACTTATTCATTGCAAATAAATGTTGTCAACTACATAAATGGAGACTACACAAATAAACCTGGTCAGGTAAAACACACAGAAATCAAATCAACTACATTTGTACAGAGATGTTAAGAAGCTCAATATAGGCTGAGCCCCGGTGGCATAGTGGTTGTGTGCGGGACTGCGGCCCACTGGGTTGGAGGTTCAAATCCAGCAGCAAGGCTGGGCCTCCTACTCCCACCACCATCAGGCAGTGATGCCGCCCCCCAAAACAAAACAAAACAACAACAACAAAAAAGAAGTTCAATATCTCCATTCAGAATAAAACCTAGGTGAATTGTGGAACAGATCATCAATTGTTTATGTGCAAGTTCAAGTTGAGGATGAAGAAAATTAAAACAAGTATATGAGAACCAAAGTTCTCACTTGAATTTAGAGACTATCTCAAGAACAGATTTGATGACAAATATAAATTATTATAACTCAATAGAGTTGTGGGATGATACGATAATCAAACATAAAGAAAGCTAAAAGTCATTTAAAAGATGGGAAAGGAAGAAAAAAAAACATTCTACAAGAGACTCTGAAATATGCTCTTAAACACAGAATAGCTAAAACAAAAGGAAGCAATTATGACATAAAAGAGATGGACAGCAGATTTTAAAGGATGGCTTGAAGAGACAAAGCATTACAATGAAATGCAAAGACCTGAAGTTTGAAAGCCAAAAGGGAAGAATGTACCCAATATTTGTCAAACCAAAAAAAAAACTGAGGAAAAAGGAAGTCCCTGGCCTAGTGACTGCAACACATCAATAATTTTAAGTATGGTGCAGAATTAAGCTATGCCTAGTTCTGTTGTACATGGAGTCACTATGAAACAAAACCAACCCAACAGCATCTGACAACAATGCACTATGGTCCCCTAAGTTTCCTTGTCCACACAGGTTACTTCCCCTACTGGTTCCTCTTTGTCTACCAAACTGGAGTACTTGGAGTTCAGTTTTTTCTCCTCCTTTCTGCTCTAGCTACACACATTCTCTCTATTATTCTCTTTCTTCACCGAGCCTCATGACTTTAAATGACATTTAATCTTTATACCTCCTTATATTTTCAGTTCATAGTCCCTGGTTTACTCAACGCCCACAATGAGAGGCTGCATAGACATCTCTAACAGAACTGTCGCTCTTTCCCACAAAATCTGTGACAGTGCTGCATTCCAGCTTTTCAGACTAAAAGCCTTAGTGTGATTGGTTAATCTTTCATACCCAAAGTCAAATCCCTAGACAATTCGATTGGTTCTACCTTCAATATACGTTTAAAATCTGACCACTTACTATCGTCTATCACTGCGTCAGGGAGACTCTCAGCACAGGAACCCTGGGTTCAAAGACATGCTCTACTCCAGGCTCTTCTTGATGGCAGATTCTTCCTCCATCCCTCAACCCCCTGCTGGAGTGACTCTATTAAGCTTAGCATGATGATAACACTGACCAGTTCCCTTGGAAGGTCACAAGTACCCGAACTGCACAGTCGCAGTCAATCATCTCATGGAAATTAGGAGCTTTTAGATAGAAAGACCATATGAAAGCCATCAACTGCATCACATCAGTCAATTTGTTATATATGGGGTTGCCATGAGTCAGTGGCAGGTGGAAAGCAATTATGTAACTCTGGGGATGGGGAAATTTTTCTGCTTACTGCATTTCCCTCCACCCACAGCTGATAACAGTATATTATATCCCTTGAAATTGCTGGAGTGGAGAGAAAAAAAAAAGATTGTCATAAATTACTTTAATTCATGCCAGAAATAATTAAATGCCAGCTCTTCTATCCTATCTGAAACAAGAAGTAAAATAAACCAATCACCTCCACTTATTTTCTAGATTCAGATACAAATGTATTTTCTCCTGAGTTTTTCTTTTTCAAATGTTCATTTTGTCATTTAGAATGAACTTTTCATAAAGTATGTTGCAATCACACGTAACGTGGTAATAGATGAACCCTAATCTATAGCAGTTTAGTATATCCAGATATCCAGGTAAAGAATTTCAGATGCTGGGTATAAAAACTTAATTTCTGTACATTTAAACTAGAGTTTTAATTGGAGTATTTTAGTTCACATTGAAATCAAGAAATAGTTTAAGTATGAAAGAGACCAGGTATGGGAGCAAGGAAATAGCTTATTTCACAATCATTCACTCAAGTATAATATTAAAAAAAAAAAAAGCTTTTATTGTGAATGGGTAAAGTTTCATGGAGTAGATAATCAGTTGTTGTTTTTTTGTTTTTTTGGGGGGCATCACTGCCCTCTGGTGGTGGGAGTAGGAGGCCTAGCCTTTGCTCCTGTGGAGCTGGAATTGAACCTCCATCCCAGGTGGCCGCAGTCCTCGAGAACAACCACTACGCTACCAGGGCTCAGCCCTAAAATTAAAGTGTTTTGTTGGTTCTTTGTTTGTTTTTGTGGGTTTCACTGCCCTCTGGTGGTTGTGGGAGCCACCCAGTGCCGCATCCAAGAGCCGCTGCTGGATTTGAACTACGCGGGCCGCAGTCCTGCACTCAACCACTTACGCCACCAGGGCTCAATAATCAGTTTTATATTCAACAATTTAACTCTAATTTTAGTAAAGTTTCTCTACTTTGGTAAGTTTATGTAGTCACTCGATAAAGTAAACAGCAACAAAAAATGTTTAAATATGTTTCTTGTTCCCCTTCTTTGGATTGTAATAACAGAGAAAAAGGACTTCATTATGTTTAAGATCAACCTCCACATTCTTAAGTGAATTTATAGGCTGTGAGTTTTTCTCTTAAGAATTCTTTATCTACAGCCATGCCATGCACATGGGCAAGAATTCTTAATAAAATATAGATAAGTAAACTGACCTTTTATAACCTCAGAACAAACAGATGTGCCAGGGTTTTTTAATCCAAGATACAGAGCAAACAACAGAAAAAGAAGGTATAAACTAGAGGCACAAATTTGTCAACAAAGTTGGCATTTGAATTAGCAGCCATAAAGCATTTGAAAATAATTCAGTATTATATTTTAAAATGAAAAATTTGTTTAGATCCTAACTCTAACTATTTAAGAGCAAATAATATCCATGCACTTTAACTTCTGAATCAGGTGAAACTACAGAGAGTCTGTTTAGCAGATTTATCTTTATCATTTATCTCTTTAAGAAAATATCTATATATTATTTATAAAGCAAAAAAACAACATAGTGATATCAAACTATAGGCCAACTTTTCCAAATAAAACTACAGAAGAAATGTGAAAATAGTAGTTCTGTTGCATAAAGTTGGATCATCCAGTTCAGGGATCTGTTCTGATCAAAATATAGAAACTTAGCACTGAGATACATCTGTGTCTGTACTGCTTTACAATTCATATGATTGTAAAGTTCTTGGGGGAAAATACACTGAAAACAAGTTAGCTGAGTGATAAGAACCTCTTTTTTATGTGAGTTATTTCAAATGGATCTAACCAAATTTCCTATTTGTTATGCATGCCTGCTATCTTCAAATTTAACCTAATATTCCTCCAAGTTGCTAAAAGCAAACCAAACTTTTGTATTTGCTGGGGAAAAACACTCTTCTTCCAGTAAACACTTTAGCTTGAGAAAACGAGAGTGACATTTACTCCCCATTGGAGCAGTTCATCACTAGGGAGAGTAGGGACACTCAGTCTGATCTGAGCATGTCCACACTGAGCATTCGGCATTCTGCCCAAATAGCTCTGGGCAAAACAAACAACTAGATAATATACAGCATGCTTCTAATTATCTAACCCTATAAACCAGTTCTAAAACAGCAAATGCCTATTGCTGAGAGCTACTGATAAAAAAAAAAAATTGCCAAGTTTCAGCAGCTCAGTTCATTTCTGGTATCTGTCCAGTCAACCAGCCCCCATTTAAAGCTGTAAAACAAAAAGACTGAGGAAGAGATGAAAAAAGACAGATACACACACATAGACAACATACGGTTTCCGAAGAGAGTGAGGGTTCCATGCTTGTGAGGGAGAAAGCAAAGGAATATGCCGAGTAACCCTCTGCTTTCTCCCAGATTTGAACATGCTGTACTGTGGCATGAGGTCAGCAGAGACTGACTCCAGCTCCGTGAGGCTGACTTCTACCCTGACAAAGCAGTATCACTGTAATATGAAGCAAGAGGATTCAGGGCACGTTGGCAGCTGCACAGAGTGGATGTTCTAGAAAGTAATGGCAACTCCAAAACAAAAGATCTATGCTGTCACATGAGATAATCTTCAGCCCAGTTAATATTTTGAGGTTCAAACACAGGCAGCTCAAAATATTGAAAGGTAGTAAACAGCTTTTCTCATTCTTAAAAGAAATGAAGAGGAAGTGAATATTTTGAAGAAAAATAAAGAATCAACTGGCTAATTAAATTATTTACAAAGAACATTCTGATTTTGACATGAGGCAAAATCTTGCGCTTAGACACTGTGCAAATTCAATATTCCTTTACTTCTAATGGTCTCCTATATACTATGCAAATTCCACTGTGGACTAAAACCTGTGGAGCAAACCTTTTCACTGTCCCTCAACACTTTTTTTTTTTTAAATCACTCTATTGGGACCTCATGCAACTCTTATCACAATCCATACATACATCCACTGTATGTCAAGCATATGTCCATTTATTACCCTCATCATTCTAAAGACATTTGCTTTCTACTTAAGCCCTTGGTATCAACTCCTTATTCCCCCCCCCCCCCACTCTCTCCCTCCCTCATGTACCCTTGGTAATTTACAAATTATTATTTTGTCATATCTTACACTTCACCCACTTCCCTGCTGTCTGTACCCCAGAAAGGAGGTTATATGTAGGTCCTTGGAATCCGTTCCCCCTTTCTTCCCCACCTTCCCTCCACCCTCTTGGTATCACTACTCTCACCACTGGTCCTGAAGGGATCATTTGTCCTGGATTCCCTATGTTTCTGGTTCCTATCTCTACCAGTGCACATCCTCTGGCCTAGCCAGTTTTGTAAGGTAGAATTGGGATCATGACAGTGGGGGAGAGGAAGCATTGAAGAACTAGAGGCTTGTTATATGTTTCATCATTGCTACACTGCACCCTGACTGGTTTGTCTCCTCCCCGTGGCCCTTCTGTAAGGGGATGTCTCGCTACCTACTGATGGGTTTTAGGTCCCCAGTCTGCACTCCCTCTCATTTATAATGATTAATTTTTTTAGCTCTTGATACCTAATGTCTTTGACAACGCATGGTCACACAAACTGACGTGCTTCTTCCGTGTGGGTTTTGTTGCTTCTGAGCTAGATGGCTGCTTGTTTATCTTCAAGCCTTTAAGACCCAAGATGCTATATCTTTTGATAGCCAGGCACCATCAGCTTTCTTCACCACATTTGCTTATGCACATAATTGTCTTTTTAACAGAGATTTGGAGAGTGATGTTGAAAAAACACAAGCTGCATGTTAGCACCAGAAGAAAAACAAATGCCTAAGAAATTCTTTAATAGTTCATTATTAGTGCAACTTGAACGCAAATGAAAATTTAAAATAAACTGAGGCTTATTCAGTGTAATGCTGTCACCATTGGATGCCACAACAGGAATTTGATGTTAAGGTCATTGTCTTATCATCTTTTTCCAATGGATTGAATACATTGCTTACTGTATTCAATCACTTGGCTAAATTAGAAGCCGAGATTTAAGGTCACATGGTTAAACTCTGAATTCACATTATGTTTTAGGTTTAGAATATCATCTCTATCTTTACGTATTCAGTGAAAACCAATATAGAAGTCTACGATATTGTTCAGAACTAGTGAAGTACTGGATCTGATTTAGGGGAAACAAAATCATTTTGCATGAAGATTAGCATTTTACAATGATAAATTTCAGGCCAAAGCATTATTAGAAAATTAAAAAAAATAACTACCAGATAAATAAGACTTCCATTACTCCAATTAACTTCATTGAGGTTTCTAGATAAAATTTCCTAGTGGAAGAACTCTGTAGTAGTTTACTGAGTAAGTATTACCAAGTGTCAGATGTTGTCTAGCATTTGCTGCTGCTGCCAGGAGCCATCAAGTGGGCGCTGATCCACAGCAACTCTATGCATGACAGAATGAAGTATGAGTGGGTCTCCAAGACCTGGATCCGCCCCAAGCTATGTAGTCAATTTTTTTTACAAAACAACTTTATCACCTTCAGAGTACTCCCCATCACACTTAATACACTGGTTAAATATGGAATTCCATTCTTGGAAAATTTTTTCAAACTCATCTGTTTGGAGGGCTGACAGCACCTCCTTTTTTTTTCCTTCACCTCTTCTGTGCTGTTAAATCACTGTTCTTTCATGTCCCTTTTCATTTGTAGAAACACAAATAAGTAGCACTGAGAGAGTAAGATGCATGAGGCGAGAGAGGCGTGGTGTTTTTTTGCAAAAACTGACGCAATAAGAAGGCTGCGTGAGCAGGTGCACTGTTGTGGTGGCAAAACCAGTCCACCTTCTGCCACAAATCTGTCACACAGTTATGCGATCTTTCAGAATCTCTAAATAGAAAGATTGATTAACAGTCTGATCTGATGGAACAGACTCCAATGCGCTGAGTAGACATTTTCATCCGTTTGGGAAGTTGACAGAAGTACAGGATGAGGCTTGTCATTAATTGACATTTCGCCTTCTTTGAAAGAAGGGAACCACTTGTACTCTTGAGTCTTTCCTGTATCACTGTCCTTGTGATCAACAGCCCAACAGTTTTGTGACATTTTCCCCAAGCAGGAAATCTTCAATCAGTCATCACAAAAAACAAGGTTCAAGGAAGACTGCTTTATGGAAAAACTCACTGTGACACGGGAGAACCTTTCCAGGTGACACCACTGGCGTCTTAACTCAAAGTGAGTTGCTCAGTCTTTGGCTAGCAGAAAACACGCTTACTCCACTCAGCGTCACTTTGGTGTTGGGGGGCCGCGCACTCGGACTTCATGGGCCTTGCACCAACCTCACAACTGCTCTTCGGCCTGGGTCCACTGGGGTAGCCACTGGGCCAACCCATCTCATAGAGGGCCTTCCTCTTTTCCTGCCACCCTTCCATTTTATCAAGCATGACGTCCTTCTCTGGGCACTGTTCTCTCCTGACATGGCCAAGCATGTAAGACAACGTCTTGTCACCCTTCCCTCTAAGGAGCACTCTGGCCTTCCTGCTCCCAATATAGATTGAGTTCTCTTTCTAACAGTTCATGGTACTGTCAGCATTCTTCTCCAGCACCACAGTTCACATGCATCAATTCCTGTATAGCTTTCCTTATTCAACAGCCAGCTTTCACAGGCATATGATGAAGAATGCTAGCTGCAAGGGCAGCAGTTCAAAACCATCAGAGGTTCCTTGGGAGCAGGACATGACTTTCTACTCCAGAAACGATTTGTGATGGAAACCCATCCTGTCCTATAGGGTCACTGTGAGTTGCAATCACCTCAATGGTGGTGCATTTTTCAATTTTAGGGATTACAATAAAGAGATTAAAATTTTTTCACATTTTTCTTAGAATCAGTATTCCGTCAGTTTACATGGAAAATTTTCCATTATAGGTCTATTTACCCTACTAGATCCTTTGTATTATACCGGTTTTATTTTTAAATTGATTTACATTGACGACCCATAGTGTTAGAATTTTTATTTTCAGGTGTCAGGTGTTCTCTCTTCATCCTTCTTATTCCAAATTCATTCTACATGAAGACTGTCCATTACAATTTCGTTCAGAGCAGATTTATTAGCCTCAAACTGCTTTTAAGTTTCCTTACATGAGAATTTTTATTATTTCACACTCATTATTATTTCTGCGGGACATAAATCCCGAGTTGCTATGAGTCAATGGCAGTGAGTTTACTTTCCTCAGTCAGTCTTGTTTGGGTGACTTAAAAAAAATTCCATCAAAAGCAGAGGTTTTTGTGGGGATCTTTGAGTTAACTTCATAGCAGAGAAGTCATCTCTGGTAGAATTTTTGTAATTATAAAGGGGGTAAAATCTTGATTTCCTGGAAATACATACAATGATCACAAAGGATTGAGAGGAAGTCTAAAGAAAACTAAAAACTGCATTGGTGAGAAAGCAGGCAGCAAGTGATGCTGAGGATTTTTTTCTTTTTCCATTCTGACAATGCACTTTTCTCATTCTTGAAGGGTAGCAAGGGCTGTCCTAAAAGAATTTTGTTGGGAAACTTTACCTCATCCACAGTCTGATTTTGGCCCTTCAGAGTTTTTTGTCCCCTAAACTCAAAGAACACTTAAAAAGAATATAATTGAGTCCCTCAAGGAAGCCCAAACTGTCATTTTGCCATGGTGCAAATTGAAGAACACAGAATTCTCTAGAGTAGGGCTAAAGAGACAGAAACACTGTCTTCAGAAATATACAGACCTCGATGGAGGATATGGTGAGAAACAACAGCTTCACATTTTGATATTTGTGTTCACTAAAGGTATCTATGATTTTGAAGCAAGACTTTCTTGACAACCTCATGAAGTTGTTAACAGAGGAATCAGTATATAAATTTAGGTATAATAATAATAATAATGGTGTAATTAAAAAATAGATGAGAAATGTACATATCAGTGCTTAATTTTAAAAAATATCCTGGAAAAAAAACAGTTGTGGAAATTATATATAAATATACAAGGAGGCTTCAAAAAGTTTACAAAAAATTCGATTATCTTTCAATTCCATTTTCCCAAATCTTTCTTGAAGCTTTCTCTCATATAATTTACACAAAATATAAAAATGTCTAATATGTTATTTAAGGATACTCTCATATGTAATACTAGTATTAAGCATATGTTAATGAAAAAGTTTAAATTCAGGATGGTGGCTATCTCCAGAGAAAATTGCAAATAGGTTGATGAAAGAAACAAAAAAAATAAATCCTGTAGGAGGCAAATACTAAAGATGAAATATGTGAGTAAACTTTGGGTGTTATCTTTATTTGCTTATTACTCTTTATTTTTCTATTTGCTGAAATATTTTACAACATAAAAAGCAAAATGAGTAAATTATGAGAACACACACCAATTACTTGTGAACACACTAATTATAATGAATGAGCAATATTCATCAAACTATACACAAGAAACACAAGTTATGTTGAAAAAGTCTAAGTATAATTTTACATACTTTTTAAATGCATGAAACTGAATGACAGTGACCCTATCTCAGAGAGCTGAGGTGCACAATAGCCTCTGTTAGAATGTAAGCAAAGCTCTTATGAGTCAAGCTACCAAATGAAGCAAAATGCAGCTAGCTAATAGGCCTCTGCTTTCCCATTTTATTGGGGGGGGGTGTCCACTACAACGTGAGGAATTGTATTAAAGGGTCACAGCATTAGGATGATTGAGAAGAACTGTCCTACAGGATAACAACTTTAAGGCAATTCGATTGGTTTTGAATATCAAGGATTTACGATGAGATTTTGATAGAAATTGGTCAGTATGTAGTACAAGGTTGAAGCTCGGTGTTCAGTGGGCTAGCAAGTAGCTTATAATTTCCATATGATAACAGCCTAAGAATTCCCTGCTACCCTAGTTCAAGTTTCTTTTCACACAGAGCAAATTCAATGATTTGGGTTCACTGGGAAAAAGTGTGGTCTCATCCCACTGTGTGACAAAAGGACGGTGCTAGAATTACTGGCTGGCTTATTTCAGATTTTCTGCTCCCAAACATTTCATAAACCCAAACCAGATGGTGCGAAATCAATTTCAATAGAACGGTGATCCACAGGGTTTTCTTTCTTTCTTTCTTTCTTAAGATAATTTCATTGAGGGCTCTTAACAACTCATAACTATCCAGTCAAAGCATATTTGTACATATGCTGCCATCATTTATTTTCTTAACATTTGCTTTCTATTTGAGTCCTTGGTATCAGCTCCTCTTTTTACCCTCCAACCCCTCCCCCTCCCATGACCCCTTGAGAAATTATGAATTATTATTATTTTTATGTCTTACGTAGACTGCTGTCTCCCTTCCCCCACAATTTCTCCCTGGTATTAATACTTCCATTTCTGTTCCTGAGGGTTTTATCTGATCTAGATTCCATGTGTCATGAGCTTTTAGCTTTACCTACATATATGCTCCAGCACAGTCCACAGTAAATGACAGGATTGGGGTCATGACAGTGGAGGTGAGGAAGCCTCAAGGAGCCAGAGAAATATTGTGTTTCATTGGTGTTGACTCATTCTTTCCTTGTGATCCTTCTGTGAGGGAATGTCCCATTGTCTACAGATGGGTTTGGAGTCTCTACTCTGAGCCCCCTCATTTTCAACAATATTTTGGTTTGTCTGTTTAAATGTTTGGTAGTCATGTGCTTATGTTAATTTTGAAATGTAGGGGTGGAGTCTAACCTGTTAATCTGGAGACAGCCATTGAGTAGCCAATGAGGCCTCTGTGTGGGCATGGCTTTCTCCTGAGACTTCTGGGAAATCTCATGATATTTCTCTTGTGAAGATGAGAAGCTATCTTCCCCAGTTGTTGGGAGTTAGTCTCGGAAACGATTCATCACAGACAACACAGGATGGTGGCATCCGGGAGGCTGGAGTAGCCGGTGGAGAGACCACACGGCTTTGCCCTGGTGGAGCAGGACCTCTGAGGCTGGGGCAGCCACATGGAGGCCTCTGCCAGCGATGAGTTGCTTCTGCCACCAGGAGATGCTGTTGATGGACCCTGATCCCTGGAAGCAAGGAGCCATGGGGAGACCCCTGTTGGTGCCGGGACTCTGCACCCACTGACCTGTGACTTCGAAAATCGGAAGGAGACTTTATGGACTGATTTCGGGCATATGGGTTAATATCGGACTTGTGACTTTGAGCTGGACTGAGCTGGGATGTTTTCTCAATGTCCTGTTCCTCTTGAATATAAACCCATTCCTATATCCATATGCGTGTCTTTGAAATTTGTTCCTCTAGTCTACCCGGGCTAACACAAAACGTTTTGGGTCTTCTGATGCCTGTTACCTGATTTAGTCGACATCACATGATTGCACAGGGGGGTGTGCGTCTTCTAAGTGGGTTTTTGCTTCTCTGATAGATGATTGCTTGTTTAACTTCAAGACTTTAAAACCCCAGATGCTATATCATTTGATAGTTGGGCATCATCTGCTTTCTTCAACACATTTACTTGTGCATCCATTTTGTCTTCAGCGAATACCCGGTTGTTAGAACAAAGTGCTCTTGCATTGAGAGAGGGCTTACGCAGAGGCCCAAAGTCCATCCTCTTCCTCAATGTATTGCCATATAAATATATGTACATATGCCAATACCTCTATTTTTATGAATTAATGCGCCTATGTTTAGACCTGTACCCATAGCATTGCTTCCTAGATCTTTCCTCTGTTTGCTGTAACCTTCTCCTGCCCCACCATCATGCTCAGCCTTCTTCTGCCTCTTAGTAATTCCTCTCAGTTAGATTGCTGTTGCTCCAATACCCGCAGGATCTCTACGTCTGGCTCATTGTTGATTTTAATTCCCTAGCTGTTCCCCTGTCTGTGGGGTTGCTTACTCACCACTCCCTTTCTCCCTCCCCACCTCAAGCCCCCCAGAACTGCCCCTGTGGCTTTCTCCCTGGGCTTGCTTCCCATGTCTATCTTATCTAGATGTAAACGAATAAACACAAATCTGAAACACAGGTTTTTCTATGACTCATTTTCAGAAGTGGATTGTCAGGTCTTCCTTTTGAGATGTCTGTGGATGCACTTGAACCTTTATCCTTTGTTAGCAGTTAATGCATTTCGCACCATCTAGAACTCCTAAATACTTTATAGAAAAAGGGAAGAAAACATAAAACCCAAATCTCACTGCCACTGAGTTGATTCCGACTCAGTGACCCTATTTTTTTATGGAAGCAGACAGCATCATCTTTCTCCCAAGGAATGGCTGGTGGGTTTAAACGACTGACTTTTCTGTTATCAGTGCAATGCTTACCCAGCAGCACCGCAGTGTTCCATTAGGGGTGTGGTAAATCAGACTTAAGGATCATCTATCTACTTATTTATTAAGTACATGCTCATAAATCCATACACACATGTGCAAAGACATGCATACTTACAAATGAAGCTAGGACATGCAAATAATTGTCTGTGGACCACTTTGGTGGTGGTGTTTTTTCTGAATCCCTACCCTGACCTTTCTGAGAAGGAGAAGAATACAATTGAAAAAATGTCAGGGCTTTGTAATCTGAGACACCTTTATTTTATTTTCAAGGGTTTCAGATTGCATTGCACACCGCACAGGTTCAATACGCATTGCTTTCATACTTCCAGCTCATCCATTCTTATATGCACTAACTACCATCAACTTCCATACAGAAAGTGAAATTTTACAAACCAGAATTAAGGGTACAAAGTTCTTTGCTTCCCCTGTGCCAGTTGGTGACATCTCCAAAAGCTAAACTCCATCAAAGAGAAGCATATCTACTGCTTGATAATTTAGTAGCATAGCAGCAGGAGGGTAACAACTGGAACTTGAACTTAGAGCTTATCATCAAAAAGATAATAACCCACAATAATAGTAGGGGACTTTAACACATTACTTTCAATGAAAGGCTGAACAACTAGAAAGAAACTCAACAAAAATATATAAAACCTAACAGGGAGCTAATAAGGAAAAAGACAGAAAGAATAAAAAGTTCTTAAACTGATTGTGGTGTTAACTGTACAACTCTTCTTGATGTGACTGAACTATTGAATGGCATGGTATGTGAATTATATGCCAATAAAACTGTTAATGGAAAAACATGGAAGATCTAAATAATACAACCAGCCAACTTAATCCATTGAAATACATCGAATACTACACCCCACAAACAACACATTACACATTCCTTTTCAATGCACACAGGCATTCTCCAGAACAGATCATGTGTTAGGTCATGAGGCAAACTTTAATAAGTTTTAAAAAATCAAAATACTACAAAGCATCTTCTCAATCGCAACACTACGAAATTAGAAATCAGTAACAGGAAAATCAAGAACGGGAAACCAGAGAGATGGAAACAGAATAATACTAGACATTGAAATCATTGCGTAGCTCTTTTTCTGTTGCTGCCAAGCTGTGAGGAGGTGGAGGCTCGGGTCAGTCCCACCTGTAAACCTTCGCTATGGTCGAGGAAGGCATTCCTGCTGGAGGTGTAACAGACATCAACACTGCTTTATAAGAGGTGCTGGAGATCGCCCTCATCCATGATGCAGAATTCACAAAGCTGTGAAAGACTTAGACCAGTGGTTCTTAACCCTCCTAAGACCACAACCCTTTAATACAGTCCCTCATGCTGTGGTGACCCCAAGCATAAAATTATTTTTGTTGCTACTTCATAATGGTAATTTTGCTATTGTTATGGATCGGGTGACCCCTGTGAAAGGGCAGTTTGACCCATAAAGGGGTAGTGACCCATAGGTTGAGAACCACTGCCTTATACAAACACCAAGTCCATCCAACTGTGTTAAGTGTATATATGTCAAGTTAGTAGAAGCCTGCATGTTGAACACCAAAACCAACCTCCTTAAGGTTGATGACAAGAAACTAGAAGAGTGGGTAGGCCTCTACAAAACTGACAGAAAGGAAAACCCTGAGAAGTGGCTGGTTGTAGCTGTGTGACTAAGGACCACAGTAAAGAATCTCAAGTCAAGGATGTTATTGAAGAATACCTCAAATGCATAAAAAAAGCAAGTAAAACTTTGCTAATTGTTTTAAAAAAACACAAAAAAACCCCTGGGTAATAAAGTCAAAATTAAATTCTATAATGACATGAAAATGAAAGCACAATAAAACTTTGGGGCACAGAAGTAAAGCTCAGAAGGCAATTAATAGACATTAAAAATAAATTAAATAAATAAATAAAAGAGCCAAAACTAGCAGCTTAAGTCCTACAACTCCAACAAAGAAAGAAAAAAAAAAAGCAGGAAGGGAAAAAACAAAACAAAAACAATTCATAGCCACCAGGAAAAAAAAAAAACTAGAACAGAAATAAATAAAGCAGAAAACAACAACAAAAAAACAGTAGAAACATTCAACAAGACTGGTTCTTTGAAAGGCTGAATAAAATTTATAAACCACAGGCCAATTTAACAAAAGGGAGGAGATTTTTGTTGTTACTTCATAATTTTAATTTTGCTATTGTTATGAATTGGGTGACCCCTGCGAAAGGGTTGCTTGCAAACAAGACAAAAATGAAGTGAAATGGTGATATGTTTTAACCAGCTGAAACAAAAGAATAAAAGAACACTTTGGGGCTGAGCCCCGGTGGCATAGTGGTTGTGTGCGAGACTGCAGCCCACTGGGACGGAGGTTCAATTCCAGCAGTGGGGCTGGGCCTCCTACTCCCACCGCCGGAGAGTAGTGATGCACCCCCCCCCCCCAAAAAAAAAGAACACTTTGAAAAACTGGACTAAAAAAAATGGAAAGCCTAAAAGAAATATATTCATTTCTAGACATACACATTTTATCTAACAACACAGGTTGAAGCAGAAAATTTGCACAGACCCCTAACAGAAGATATTGAAGATGTAATTATCAAATCCACCTCCCATCCCTTCCCTACCCCCCACAAAAAAAAAACTCTGGCCCAGGGGCTTCACTGGAGAGTTCTCCCAGACATTCAGAGAAAAGTGAAACCAGTTCTACTCAAATTATTCCAGAACATAGCAAAGAGTGAAACATCCCTGAACAGATTCTATGAAACAAACATAACTATGATTCTTTGTATAAGCAAAGACAATAAAGAAAAATGTAGAACAATTTACCTCCTCATAAAAATAGATGCAAAAATTCTCAACAGAATCCAATAACAACATAACAAAAAACTAATTTATGTCATAGCAAAACGGATTTCATATTAGGTATACAAAGATAGATAGCTCCATGATAGAAAATACATCAACATAATCTATTACATAATAAAACAAAGAAGAAAAATCACATGAGCATATCAATGACTATAGGACTATCTTATGAGCAACATAAGCATCCATTTTGCATCTAACTTGTAATATGAAACACAATATTAGTCAAATTAATCTGGAAAAGAAGTCAGAAGTCTTTGCTTTTAAACAGATGACTACTATCTCAAGGTTATGAACTTGGAAGTTATTGGACTTTGGTTCAAATCTCTTGCTTTGAGGGTAGTCAATAAACGGCAATTTAAGACTATCAGTTGAACAAAACATCAAAGTCTCTGGTTTTAATCCTGACCAAGATTAGATATATGACCTGACCCACTCCCATTAAGTCAAAATAGTAGCTGAAGATTACTGAGACCTTTCCAAAATGGTAGGGTATAGGATCAACATACAAAGTTAGTTAGATCCCTCTACACTAACAAAGAGAACTCTGAAAATGAAATCAGGAAAACAATCTATACAATACCAACAAATCCACTGCTAATGAGTCAACTTCAACTATAGCAACTCAATATAGGGCTTCTAAGACGACATATTTTTAAAGGAGCAGAGAGCCTCATCTTTCTTCCAAGGAGTGACTGGTGGACTTGAAGCACTAACCTTGTGGTTAGCATCCCAAGGTTAGCCAAAGTGCCATCAAGTCTCTTTATTTACAACAGCTCCCTCAAATTAAAATACTTAGAAATAAACTAAGCAGAGATAGAAAGGACTTATTAAAACAAAACAAAATGCTCAAATCTATAAATCACTACTCAATACAAGCAAAACTACTATTATTACTAACTCTAAAACCCAAACCAAAAAACGAACTCACTGCCATCAGGTTGATGCCAACTCAAAGTGACCCTAGAGGACAGGCAGAACTGCTCTTGATTGCAGCTCTTTGAGTAGAAAGGCCTGTCTTCCTTCCACTAGAAAACACAAATGGAAGAACATACCATGCTTATGGATAGAAAGATTTACTTTGTGAAAATGTCCAGGTTATCCAAAGCAATCTATAGATATAATTCAATCTCAAGCCAGATTCCATAAATATTCTTTAATGAGCAGGGAATCAACTCTATATGAAAAAGAAATAGACCTAAGGTAGGCAAATCACTACACTAAAGAACAACAACAAAGTATTCAACCTTCTACTTCCCAATCTCAAAACCTATTATACAATCACAGTTCTCATAACAGCCAGACACTAATACAGACAAACATTAGAGAAGACAAACATTAGAGAAAACTGAGAACCAGGAAGTAATTCATCTATGGATAGCTAATCTTTAACAATGTGTCAAAATCCATTAAATGGCAAAGGGTATTCCCTTTAACAAATAAGGCGGCCAACATCACTAAGGCAAAAGAAAACACAGAGAAATGCATACAATTACAGACAACAAAGGTATATATTACACATACAACATCAATAATAATAAAGAAAAAATCTAAATACTGATACATAAGCAGATAGACAAGCTAAACACTTAAGTAGGTGAATGGGACCCATGATCATAGTACTTATTTATATGTGTTGTAACTACAATATAACCCTTTACATAGTAAGCAATCAGAGAGCAACAATATTGAAAATTCCCAGCTATAAACAAATACCTTGAGCTGTTAAGTCACTGGGACTGGGATTTTAGGACCACACTCTTGGGGGGAAGCTAACTCAGCTGGTATAACATAGTTTACAGAGACAATACTCTACATCTAATTGTGGTGAGCCGGGACTGGGGTCTTAAAAGTCAGCAAGCAGCCATCAAAGATGGGACTATTGGTTTCTCTTTATCTAACGCAGAGAATGACAAAAATAAAAGTTTCATGAATGCACACAGTCTAAACAGCCTCCTCATCTCTGAGACCAAAGCAACTAACCTGGTTACCACCATGACCACTTTGATTAAGATCACAATAGAAGGCTGAAGGGCAGCTAATTATTTACCAGGGCTCTTCTAGCCAGAGTGGAGTATGTCCCCGAGAGCCTGAGATCTCTCCTTAGTGATCCTCCTTAATTCAGGAGGCAGCTTTGACATCACAGGGTGGGGGGAGAGCACAGGAGCAGCAGGAGCAGAACCAGGAGCCAGAGCCTGAGACAGAGTGGTAGACTGTCCAGAGGGCAGAGCAAGTAAAGCTGTGTGCTTTGGGGCAGAAGGCTGGCTTGTGGAGTGGGATGTCTTTGGCCACTTAACTTGGAAACTGTGTTTGCTGACACAGGAAGCTGAAGCTGAGTGTCTTTGGGTTGAGACCTTTAGTGTAGTGGTATTCCTTGAAGGCATTTACTAGTAGCCATAAAGAAGCTGGGTCCTGGACATTTCTCATTTGAATGTTAACTCTCATAATAAACTCATAATTGTGAGCACTGTCTGCTGTGTGGCCACTGCAATGAATTATAGAACTGATCAGAAAAAAGTAGAACAGGCTGTGGGAGACAAGAGCTGAAATTGCAATGTGTTGTGTGAGAACTAAGGTCATAGAGTATAAGAAAAATGTAGAAGAAGAAAGTTAAGAGTTGTCTGAGCCCCCAATAAAACGATTTATTAAAACAAAACAAACAAAGATCTTCATTAAATAAAAAGACCAGACTTTCTGCAAAAACTACTGGACCCCCTAAGGCAATGGTCCTTAGACACCCTGAAAAACCTGGCATTGAACACATTCCTGGAGACCACACCTTATAGGCAAACAATAGACTCACAAAATGAAAAACAAGATCCAAGGTAACTGTCTTCCCCTCAACTATTGGCCCTGGAAGAGCCAAAGGGCAGCATTTGCCTACAAACTAAGTTCAGAAGGTAGACAGAAGCAAATGGGAGCCGAGGGAGGAAAAGGAGAGCATGTTAGTTATGTGGAGGGGATTGCAACTAGTTGATATCATAAAACTGTATAAATTATTGAATGGGAAGCTAATTTCTTTGTAAACCTTCACCCAAACAATAAAAGATTTTACAAAGTAGCTGCTGCACCTATTTATATATAACCAAATACCTTATAGTTTTGAAACTTTGGCTTATAGTTTTCATGAGACATCCCATTAATTGGCCTAGTAATTCAGTTAGTGCTTCTAGTCTAACTCTTAATCCTTTTCATGGAGCCTGGAGTTCTTAAAGCTTTGTTAATACTTGCCTGAGCAGAGGTTAAAGGGCTGCAAGGCTGAAAAGAGGCACTGTTGTGGACAAAAGGTTGTTATCCTTCATGGGTTTTTTTGTTTTTTTGTTTTTTTTTGGCATCACTGCTCTCGGTGGTGGGAGTAGGAGGCTCAGCCCCACTGCTGGAATTGAACCTCCGTCCCAGTGGGCCGCAGTCCCGCGCACAACCACTACGCCACCGGGGCTCAGCCCCCATGTTTGTTTGTTTTTTAATCTTGACTTGTGGGAATCTATTAACTCCCCAAATAAATTCTCTTATTGTGAGTAGCATGTATGGGTTTTGGGTGTCCAGTGCCATATATTACTGGATACAGCAGAGAAGTAGAGTGCTGTGGGAGGGGCAGTTGGTGTCTAAGAATATGGTAAAGAATGTCAGACCTCTGCCTTGTAGCAATCAGCCATGGCTTGGAGTGGAGTTGAATTCTCCTTCCTTTCTTTTATAGTCAGAAGATGTTAGACGTGGCCCCCATGCTAATTTCCTACTCCCAAGACAAATTTGTTCATTCTTCTGGCAATCCATGGGAGGAGTATTGGTGGCCTATCATGTTATACATCGGGCTGCTAATCACAAGGTCAATTGCTGGAAACCACTAGCCACTTCTTGGGAGAAAGAGGAGGCTTTCTGCTCTCATAAAAAGTTACAGTCACAAAAACCCAAAGTGGCAATTCCACCCTGTCCTGGAGAATCACTACGAGTGAGAATTGACTCTATGGCAATGAAGTTTGGCTTTTGGTTTTTCTGGCAATGTTCAATATTCTTCACCAATATTATTAATTCAAATGTGCTAATTATTTTTCAATCTTCCTTAATCATTATTTGCATGCATATGAGGCAATTGAAAATATTTGGTTTGGGTCAACTTAACTAGTAAACCAGATCTGTCTTCTGTGCTTTCTTAAGGACTCCTGTTATTGAATCAAATTGACAATACCAAATGGGAAGATTAGGAACCTTAATGGGAATTAAGCTTATATTAATGAAGGAGGAATAACCCAAAAATGGACACTGAGAATAGAATATAATCAATGTCACTAAGCCGTATCTGCAGAAAGTAATGAACTGGTGTATGTTTTGCTGTATATTCTCAACAATAGTAAAGTTCAGGGATAAAACAATGATAAAAGATACATCAAAGCATAAAAACTGTCGTCCCTCCCCTGCTTTTTTTTGTACTTACTCCTTTTTCTGATTTTTTTAGGCATATACTTCCTGGTAGTACTTTTTTAATTAACAGGCAGTTTCAACTCAATCAACTGAGAGCAGTATTCAAGGGGCACAGAGAGCAAAGATCAGAGACCACAGGCAAGTTCCATGACATTTGGAAATTAACTACAAGTCCTTTACTGATGGGGTGAGAAGTATCTTCAAAGAATTTAATAAACAATCAAAATGACCTCCTCATGGTTCAAAGCAAATGAACTCTCCACAAACCGGTAGTACTTACCTCTACTTCCCACCGTGCCTTCATTACCTCACTCATCTTTCGCCTTTCTTTTGTCTCTTGAAGAAAACCCCAATGATTCCAGGAGACACATGGAAAAACTACTAGATGACAGCTTTAAAATATCCAACTCTTCTTACAAGTTAATTAAGTGGGCTATACCTTTGACCTTATTAACATGTGGCACTGTTCCACCTCACCTCTGAGATCATCAATCTTATGACTCATCCCTTTGGAAATATGTCTGAAACTTTCATGAGTCTAATAATTTCAATCGCTTTGATACTACTTTCTCTCCTCTCCTCCCACTAAGTATTCTCTTTCATTGTAATCCCATGTTGGCTTATAGGAAATAAGGCAAAATTAGTCATTGCAGAACTGATCACCAGCTACACAATTTTCATAACCACTAACTCTGTTTCATTATCACCAAACAGGGATAAAGCACACCTCACTGAACTATTTTAGGTTGAAACATATCTGCTTCTGCTTCTACAGCACTGAATAATTTCTAAACTACAAACATGACACTCTTCATTTGTATGACTCTTTCTACAAGTTTTCAACATAACTAATTTGATATTATCTAAACAAAAGAAGAGGTTGAGGTTTGTGAAAGATCCTGCACAAGGTCGGTTTTGGTAAACACCAGCTACTATTTGAAGGTTAAGTCTATATTGGAATAAGTGGGAATCTATTTGATTGCAGTGAGTTAAGATTACATATCTAATATTGGACAGGATTAAAAGTTGTTTTGTTTTGTTTTAAATGGTAGTCTTACACTGCCATTTATTGGCACTCTCAAAGCAAGAAATCTGAACCAAAACAATAACTTTCAAATCCATAACCTTGGAATAGTAGTAGTCTGCTTAAAACCAAAGACTTCTGACTCCTGTTTCCAGATTAATTTGGCTGATATTGTGTTCTGTATTCTAAGTTAGATACAAAGTGGATGCCTACACTGCTGATAAAACATTTAAACATAGTACTAAGTAAGTATGTAGGCATCAGAGAGCTATGGTAGTAGGCAGTTGTTGGGTAAGACTTAAGAGGATGATAAACAGGCTGGGTTTAGTTATTTTAAATTGGGAATATAACCTGTTTACCTTCATCTCTTTCAAAAGCAAACAAAATAGTATGTAAGTTCTTTGTCATTGTCATCACAAAAATTTCCATTATTGAATTTAATAGACAACTTAGTACACTATTATATATTAAAATTTTTACATGTATGCTATATATTCTTTATAATAGCCCCAGGAGGTATTTATAAATACAAGTTGTATAAATACAACATGAACCTAAAAGGATATATATAAATTTTACCCAGGATTATAGAGTTGATGGGAATGAAGAAATTTAAAACTAGGTTTTTAAATCTATTAAACCTATCTACACTTGCAGTGATGTCCCAACCACCCCACCCCCCCCCAAAAAAAACCTACCTATACTATTGTGAATTTTTTTGGTTAATGATTTAGAACTCACAGTCTATATAAACTCATAATAACAATATTTATTACAATGCCATAGCAGGGAAAATGTACAGATCATAAAGTTTAAGAGATGTCCCTATTTCTATATAGTAATGGAGAGGATAAGCATTTATTAGAAAACAGCATTTCATTACCAGGTGGTAAATCAACTACAAGTAGATTACCATAGCTGGAGGACTACATAAAAAGTTAATAAAACTTCTTTATTTGAGAGTACAAAAAATAGAGGGAGACAATTTCTAAAGAATTTTAAACATGTATTCAGAGGAGCTGATGCCAGGGGCTGAAGCAGAAAGAAAATGTTTTGAAAAAGATGATGACGACATATGTACAGATGTGTCTGATAAAATGGATATATGTATGGATTGTGATAAGAACTGTAAGAGCCCCCAATAAAATAAAATAAAAAATTTAAAAACAACAATTGAACATCCCCTTATAGAAGGGTCACAAGGAAGAGACAAGTCAGTCAGGGTGCAGTATAGCACCAATGAAAAACAATTTTCCTCTAGTTCTTTAATGCCTCTCCCCCACCCCCATCCACTATCATGACCCCAATTCTACCTTACAAATCCGGCTACACCAGAGCATGTACATGAGTACAGATAAGCGCTGGAAACACAGGGAATCCAGGACAGATAAAACCCCTCAAGACTAATAATGAGAGCAGTAATAACAGGAGGGTAGGGGGAAGGTGGAGATAAAAACCCTCAGGACTAATAATGAGAGCAGCAATAACAGGAGGGTAGGGGGAAGGTGGGGGAGAGAAAGAGGGACTGATCACAATGATCTACATATAACCCCCTCTCAGGGTGACGGACAACAGAAAAGTGGGTGAAGGGAGACATCAGTCAGTGTAAGACATGAAAAAATAATAATTTATAAAATATCAAGGGTTTGGGAGGGAGGGAGGAAGGGAAGATGTGGGAGGGGAAAAATTAGAAGCTGATACCAAGGGCTCAAGTAAAAAGAAAATGTTTTGAGAATGATGATAGCAACAAATGTACAAATGTGCTTGACACAATGGATGGAGGGATGGATTGTGATAAGAGTTGTTCAAGCCCCCAATAAAATTATTTTTAAAAAAAAGAACAAAAAAATGTATTCAAATTTTTTGAAACTCACTCTTCTCTTTGGCCTGTACGATGAGATTATAAAGCATTTTGTTGTCATAGCCTCACCAACTGTACACCTTTGCTTGTGGGATCATAGTCAGAATGGCACCAACAGTTTCTCCTTCACGCTGCTACTGTGGAGTGCATCACACTGCTGTTTCCTCTGTCACAAGCAGCTTTACATTTGGCTCCTTTCTCTAAGCCTACTTGTTTCCCAAAGATCTTCTTGTGCAAAGACAATGAATGCCCTGATGGGAAACCCTGTGTGCCTACAGTTGTCCTGTGTAGCCTCTAGGGCAGCGTTGCCAGACATTCTGTATCCTAAGGGTTTTAGGTCACTTTCCCCATTTCAACAGGCCAAAACATATTCTTTGCTACCAGAGCAAAGAGGCAGACATCTTTAATTAGAGGCTGTGAGTCTCTTTTCCTTCCTTCCTTCTTCCACATGTTTCTATAAATCCTTGAAAGGGAGAAAAAGAAGTTTCTCTTAGGAAAGATTAGCTTTAAAAAGGTTTTACTTTTCTACAATATGCAGAATGTGTTGACTAATGCAGAATATCAAGTATAACAAACCCTGCCTCTAAATTTGATTGTATTATTGGACTAGATTTTAATGAAACCAAATTTATATACTGCCTCACGTGCATATTTGTATAAATAAGTGGTTTGTTAATAAGGCTACTGGGAGAAGAAAAGAATCCAGTAGAGCATTGTTAACATTTTAAAGCAACAGAAGGGATCAATACAAGGAATGAAATAACTACATTCACATTATTGTAAAATGAGAGAACATCAGTTTTTTTTAATTCTCTAAAAGAGAAGGAGGGGCTGAGCCCCTGTGGCATAGTGGTTGTGCACGGGACTGCGGCCCTCTGGGACGGAGGTTCAATTCCAGCAGTGGGGCTGGGCTCCTACTCCCACCACCGGAGAGCAGTGATGGCCAATAAATAAATAAATAAATAAATAAAAAATAAAAGAGAAGGAGGGCTGGGAGCATTTATGAAGGGGCTTTAAAAGTTCATGGGGAAAATATCACTATTATTTTTCTATAAACTTTCTGAAAGCTCCTTATATGTTGCATTCAATATTATATCATCTTGCCCAATGCCCAACTAGGTTGGAGATGATCAATATGGTAGAGCAGAATGGATGCCTGCCTCTTTTTTTGCCATTTACTAGCTCTATATTCATGATAAAGTTTAAAATTTTCTTTGGGTCTCATTTCCCCACCAGTAAAACAACAATTACTTTCTTTGTATTACTGTGGTAAGAATGAGATGGAATAATGTTAGGAGAGCACTATGGTAGTTACATAATATGGTGTCAATTTGAGGATTAAGGGTGTAGGAGTGGAGTCTAGTCTATAAGTCAGGATATAGCCAATGAGGCCTCTGTGTGGGCATGGCTTTCCCCTGAGGATTCTGGAAATTCCTGTATTTCCTTCTTGGAGGTAGGAGTCTGTCTCTCTCTCTCTCTCTCTGTCTCTCCCTCTCTGTCTCTCTCTCTCTCTCTCTCTCCCTCTCTCGCCCTTAGAGGTGCTCTCCTGACAAGACACATGGCACTACATTGATTTGGCCTGTGACCTCAGAGCTGGAGAAGCCATGTGGAGACCCTTGCCAACACTGAGATGCTTACACCATCACTGGATCCACAAGACTTTCCACCCATTGGCCTGTGATCGTCCTGCATTTGGCATCACTGCATGTGTTCTGTGAGTCTAAAGAGGACTTTACAGATTGGTATTGGCCATAGGGGCTAATATCGGACTTAGGGACTTAATATGGACTAGGGCTGGAATGTTTTCTCAATAGTCAATTGGTCTTATATATAAAGCTCTTCCCTATACATGAGTGTCCAAGAATTTGTTTCTCTAGCCTACCCAAACTAACACAAGCACTTTTTCTCTTAGGCACGTAAAAAATTCACTACCATTGAGTCGATGCCACCTCAGAGTGAGCCTGTAGGACAGGGCAGAACTGCCCCTGTAAGTTTCTGAGTCTAACTGTTAGCAGACGTGGAAAGCCCATGGATGCCAAAGTCTGAGTCTTCTCCCCTGCTTGGGAGTCCTTCCCATTTTGAATCTTAATTCTTGACTTGGTGGTCACTGGGTCCTTTGATGAGGCCTCGGAGGAAATGTATTGAGTTCCAGATCACACTTTCCAGAAGTTGGTGTCAAGCGTCCAACCATAGAGTTAACACCTTAGCTTGCAACTCCTTGGTGGAATCTTCTGGACAAGCAGGATATCAGAACCACCTAGGGCAACCTTTAAGATGTACTGGTGAGAATGTCCAGATTTCATGAAAGCCCCTCCCTAGTGGGAGACGGCTGAAAGGCCAGCATCCCACCATGGCTTTCGCTAGCTCTCTGTGTCTGCTGACAACAGCTGCCATGAAAGCAGGTGGGAAGAGTTCTGTGGGTGGCCACTCCAGAGAGGCAGTGGCTGAGGCCTCATTCTGCAATGCACTCTGGATGGCAAGGTCCGGGAGCTTGGTTGGCTTCCTTCTGCTCATATTGAACAATCTGTTCCAAAAGGAATCCTGGCAGTGGTAAAGGTTAATAAGGTTCACTTGGAGTTTAAATTTCCAACTGGATTCTTCTAATTCAAGTAGATCCAGAGGCTGTTGAATCCGACAAGGGCAGGTCCGATGGTGGGCAATGATCTTGTAGCTTGGGTTTAAGGAGTGGGTCTAAGAACTGGGCAGGGGTGGTAAGTCCACAGAAACACTTCTATCCAGCTCAGCTCTCTTGGTTGGAGTCTTTCAGTACATTTTTAATGCAATTTTTGTAGTAAAATTAGGTGCCTCGGCTTATATTCAGGTCTGCCTCGAGTATATTTGGTATAATCAAACCTTTGGGTTGAAGTAGTGGCATCAAATATATATGTGCCACAGTGGTTGTGCATGGGACTGTGGCCCACTGGGTTGAAGGTTCAAATCCAGCAGCAGCCCTCCAGGAGCAAGGCTGGACCTCCTCTTCCCACCACCAGAGGGCAGTGATGCCCAAAACAAAACTCTCTCTCTCTCTCTCTCTCTCTCTATATATATATATATATATATATATATAAAAAAATGTTCATGACATAATATAGTGAAATGTTTTCCACAGACAAATACTAGAGCTGAGTTAGAAACAACTGAATAAGCATCTTCTGTGTACTTTTGCTACAATATGTCTTCAGATTCATATAGGAATTGAGAGTTCCCCAAAATAACAGGGAACTTCAACATACTTTACTATGCCTCAAGTAGTTAAATTCCTTTGAACCTTTGGAAACAAAGTCCACCCCCCACAAGACTATAGTAAATTGTACCCCACACCAAAAAGAATCTCTCATCTTGAAGACTTTCAATGTACCTTCTTTTGATAATCTGTTTTTGTAGCACCAATCTGAAGAGGTTTGTGGAGGTGATAGGAATACAACATGAGTGAACAAAACAAACATTTTGCAATTCATCTCTAAATTAAAACTTTGGTTCTTTTCATCTAGTTTGTGATTTATTGGGGGACATTCTTCAGTATTTTTAAATTTTAGTTTTCTTAGCTGTAGAGTAGGGCTAATAACAAAATTCAGTTTATCAGATTTTTGTTCTAAGAACTGCAAGACATAATCTGCCTAAGACCAAGCTCCTGTCAAATAGCCTCGATTAAGTGCCTGCCACAGTAAGGAACTATGCTAGAAATTGGGATGTAAAACTAAGGAAGCAAATTAAAAAACTATTCAAAGAGTGGTAGTGTTTGAGTGAGGCTTTAATCTGAATTTCAATCATCACAACTGCCAAGAAGATTAAATGGGCTCTTATTCATAAAGCAGAGTACAATATCTACAATACAACAGACACCTAAGAAATCAGATACTACTATTATTCTTGATGATGTATCTATGTTTACTTGCATTTTGCTGCTACATTGGAAGCTCTGCCAATGCTATTTAAAATACCAACAGGGTAAACCATGGTAGACAAGTTTTAATAGAACTTCCAGGTTAAAGCAGATTAGGAAGAAATATGACCTATTTCAGAAAATTAACCAATAAAAACCCTACAGATGACAACAAAACACGACTATTATGATTTAATGCTGGAAGATGAACCCTTAGGTTGGAAGGCACTCAAAATGCACAGTGGCCACAAAAGCAAGCTGGAGTGTACCAATGATCATGAAGAGGGTTCAAGTATTCTTTTCTGTTGTTTATGGGGTCGCTATGAGTTGGGACCAATTCAATAGCAACGAGCTATGCCGACAACAACACGGCTATTGCAAGTCATTTTTTTTCCCTTCACTGATGGGGAAAAATGCTGCGATATAAAAAATATTACTTTACAATATTCCTAGGAGAATAATCTGATTAAAAAATCTGAGTATACGGGCTGAGCCCCGGTGGCGTAGTGGTTGTGTGCGGGACTGCGGTCTACTGGGATGGAGGTTCAATTCCAGCTCCACAAGAGCAAAGGCTGGGCCTCCTACTCCCACCACCAGCTGGCAGTGATGCCAAAAAAAAAAATGAAAAAAATCTGAGTATATGTATTTTAAATACAATAAACAAACAAATGGTATTATTTAAGGGTAAACTACAGAAAAATACCCTCTCAAGATCTTCCCCAAGATTCTAATTTGGTCCCAGAAAAGGCATCCAAACCCCCACTGCCATTAAGTTGATCCCAACTCACAGTGACCATATATAGGGTTTCTGAGGCTGTACTTCTTTATAGGAACCTCAATCTTTCACCCACAGAGGCATTTTAATAGCTTTTAGTGCAAAGCAACTTAATTCACACCAGCCTCATAAGATATAACACTAAAGAAAGATCACGTACATACCTTTTCCCCAAAACCCTTTAGGCTTTACCTTCTTTAGAACAAAAACCTCTTGATATCTATAAAACTAATAAGAGTACAATGTCACAATCCAATTGTATGTAATGTATGGTATGTGTGTCTGTGTACTTTTATTTTGTTAGATTTTCTTTGGTTAGCTCCATGGATATTAAGAGGTTCTCCAGTTTTATTTTTTTCATTTATTTAAGACAACTAAGCTGAAAGAACATAAATTTTGGCTGAGCCTGGTGGCTTATTGGCAGTTTGCAGGACTGCGGCCCCCAGGGTTGGCAGTTCAAATCCAGCAGCAGCTCTCTAGGAGCAAGGCTGGGCTTGCTACTCCCACCAGGGCAGTGATAGCACACACACACACACACACACACACACACACACAAAGAACATAAATTTTCTCAGAACATTAATCAAGAGAAAAAATGCCAGCATATTTTATTCTTAAATTCTAGTTGAGAGCATGAGACTAAAATAGCACTGACCACTGAGGATCCATATCTTGCATGCCTTGCAATCCAACCCCAACTAAAAAGCCTCCTTCATCCCCACACACACTACTTTCCATTGATTTCTCTTTGCTTTTGTGTTGTCCAAACTCTAGGGATCAAGGCTCCAGTGATATCTTGTAGCCAAAGAAAAACTATTTTCCCTGCTTCTCTTTTGTTCTGCTCAAACAAACTGCTAGTTCTTTAGTCCAGACCATGTGGGCAGTCAGGCTAAAGGCCTCTCATGGTCACACATGCTTAGCAAGCAAAAAAGTAAACAAGACACATTTTTTTCTAAACTGAAATGTTCTAAAAAGCAAATTATAGCAGTTGAGTATCAGGATCTTCTCAGGTAAGTATGCTTTATACTAGAGTATATTAAGACGTATGTCTATAAGAAAAAACCTAATAACTCAAAATTCAAATACTGGACAAACTTTCCCTTTAACATTAACACCAAGTGCAAGGCCTTGGAAAGAGGTGGGATTTGTAATTATGATTTTATAACTATGCAACTATATCTATGCCTTTGTGTCCCTGTTGATGAAATAAGACTAAACATACTTTTAACCTTTCTGCCTTTCAATATAGGTTGCATTTTATATCTGATCTCTGTTGTTATCTTTTGCAATTATCAAGCTGTTTCCAATGCATGGCATGCCTGTGTGCTACAAAGTACAACTGCTGAAACTGGGTTTCCTTGGCTGTAATGTCTTTATGAAAGCAGATTGCCAGCACTTTTCTTCCATGGCATTATTGGGTAGTTTCGAATCAACAACCTTTCGGTTACCAGTTAAATGTAAAGTGTTTAATTGCTGTAAGTACACAACTTATTTTTATTTGTTTGGTGCTGTCAGGTTGGTTCCGACCCAGTGATCGTATGCACAAGGGAAGGAAATACAGTCTGGTCCTGCCTGGACAAATTGTTAAGTTTGAGACCAACTGTGTCAATTTATAATGTCATGGGTCTTGAAGCATAATATTGTATGGTAGTATAATATCTACTAGCATACAAAAAAAATACAGTCAATACAACTACTATTCAAACCTGTGCATCAATCACTAAAGCTAAGGATGAATATAGTCATTATAAAAAAATAGTTGACATTCAACCATTTCAAAGAGGTAGCATATGATCAAGAACAAAAGGTACTGAGGAAATAAATCCAATCTGCAATGAAGGCATTAGGCAAAAACTAGGCTCCAGGAACTGGCAGATATCAATTGAATTGTTTCAATAAGCATTGGAAGCACTCATTCACCTATTTGTACTCATTCCAAAGAAAGGTAATTCAACAGAATGTACATATTATAGAACAATATCATTGATAACATATACAAGTAAAGTCGTGCTAAAAATCATCATTGTTGAATAATTACTTGCGTATATTGACAAAAACTGCCAGTGTAACAAGAGGACATGAAACAAGAAATATTATTGTGATTTCAGATGGATCTTGGCTAAAAGAAGAGAATATAAATGTATGTTTGTGTATGTATTTTTAAATGATTGTACTTTTAATTTTAGTGCCACATTAACAATGAAAATAAATTGTGAGAAGCAGGAAAAGCACACAATGTCATGGAGATTTTTGAGTGATGGAGGTACCCAGTGGAGGCTGAAAATGGCATTATCCTGTAGGGATGGCAAAAATCACACCCACAAAGGTCTTACATGCTGGATCACTGATAGCATGGGCCATGTAAGATTTATACACCAATGGGAAGTTTTCAAATAAAAATGATGGACCATTGGCTACCTCTGCCCTTAGTCAGAGAACATGAAAAAGACATCAGAAAATTCCTAAAATCTCTTTAGGCACATAGGTTTACAAAATGATGCCTATAAAACTAAGACAATACTCAAGGAATGTTGCAATTTGCTCCTGGGAGAACATTCCCATTTTATGATGCTTGCACATATTCTTTCTCCTGTTAGATAGTTTCCTTTGAGGGGAGAACATTGTTTTTCCTTCAGTATTAGTTATCTTCAGTTTTGACTTGTCAAACATCTCTATTTCGGACAAATCTGGCTTATCACTCATCTTGCCTGAAGGTTTGAAGACCCACTAAAGCATAACCCCTGGGTTGACACATGATCTCAGTCAGGATGAGGTTTGTTTGCTAGTGTTCAACTCTGTGCATCATAACCAACTATTGATAGCCTTGAGAAGAATGGGAATTCCAGAACACTTAATTGTCCTTATATGGATACTTTATGTGTATCAAGAGACAGTTCTAAGAACAGTACAAGGAAATACTCTAAAATCACCACCATTGAGTCCATTCTGACTCACAGTGAGCCTATGGGGCATGGGAGAACTGTCCCAGTGGTTTTCCAAGACAGTAATTCTTTACAGAAGTAGAAAGCCTCTTGCTTATCCCATGGAATGGCTAGTGACTGTTTCCAACTGCTGATTGTGTGGTTAGCAGCCTATATTACATAGTTTGAAATAAAGGAGAATGTGCGTTGGGGAATGCATCCTCTCTCCATACTTATTCAAGCTGCGTGCTGGATTATGTGAAGAAGAATGCAACATCAGAATTGAAGGAAGGTTTATTAACAACACCTCCCATATGCAAATGACACAATCTTGCTTGCTTGAAAGTAAGGAAGACTTGAAGTACTGGCTGAAGATCATCAAGGAATGTAATTTCACTATGGATAGCAACTAAATGCAGATAAAACACGCAACCTTACAACTGGATCAACAGGCAGCATCATAATAAATGGAGAAAGGATTTCTTCTCACTTGGGTCAACAATCAATGCTCATGAAAGCAGCAGTCAAGAGAGCAAACTAAGCACCACATTGGCTGAATCTCCTGCACAAGACCGCTTTAAAGTATTGAAAAGCAAAGATGTCACTTTGAGAACTAAGGTGTGCCTGGCGCAAGCCACAGTATTTTCAATGGCCTCAAATACATGTGAAAGCTGGACACTAAATAGGAGGTCTCGGGCTGAGCCCCGGTGGCGGAGCGGTTGAGTGCGGGACTGTGGCCCACAGGATTGGCAGTTCAAATCCAGCAGCAGCTCTCCAGGAGCAAGGCTGGGCCTCCTATTCCCACCAGAGGGCAGTGATGCCCACTAAAACAAGGGAGAGAGAAAATAGGAGGATTGAAGAAGAATTGCTGAAAATTTGAATTCTGATACTGGTGGAAACTATTGGACATGCCATGGACAATCAAAAGAACAAACAAATCTTTCTTGAAAGAAACACAGCCAAACTGTTCCTCAGAAGCAAGTATGGTGAGACTCTCAAATACTTTGGACATGTTGTCAAGAGACCAGTCCCTGGAAAAGGCAATCATGCTTGGTAAAGTATAGGGGCAGAGAAAAAAAGGAAGACCTTTGACATGATGAATCAACGAAGTGGCTTCAACAATGAGCTCAAACATTAGAACAATTGTGAAGTGATGTGGAACTGGGCAGTATTTCATTCTTTTGTAGAAAGGGTTGTTATGAGTTGGGAATTGACTTACCAACAACAAAGTGTGCAATTTAGCACATTATTTCGTATTGCGGAGTCTCACTTTATCTGCAAAATGAATGGATTAGACAAAGAATTCTAATCTACTAAGCTACTTTCTCTACTTCAACTTTCGTTGTGTGACTAAATTTCAATGAGTCTTCATCTCTAATTTCTTTTTGGTATTTGATACTAATCACTACCTTAACTCTTCTATTATTTACTTAAAACTTATCCACTCATGACTTCAGCTATTATCTCTTACAGCAATATCGTTACCATTACCTAATCCTGAATTCTCTATTTCCAAGTAGAAAATCTCTCAATTAAGTCATTCTACTCTTCTGAAAGACATAAGATACCCAAACATGAACACAACACTCAAACCCCAAAAACACCTTTCTGCTTGCCCCAAATCTCTTATTTCTCTTAACAGTAAGATCCTTCACTATCCAGAGTTTTGACTTACAACATAAGGTTGAGTCTTCCTTCTTTCTTATATCAAACTTTTCAATAAATTCTGTTAATTTTTTCTTCTAACTGATAGCTTCCATTTTCTCAGTTTTAATCTAATCATTCATGCTTGATTACTCTTTAGCTAATTAGAATTTAAGTGATTTAAAGATTTTGCCATTTACTAGCAAAATAGGAGATAATTCTGTTAATGTCTACTGAATTTAATATCAAAAAGTTATATGAAAAAAGTTTAAAAAACTGAGATTAAGCCTTATTTATACATTTTTATTATGAGGTGATAATATATGTCTATTTACTTCAAAGGATTAAACTAAATAAGAGTTGTCAATAGTTTTTAATGGAAGTTGGAGGGGACGGAATCCCCAGGGTTTTAAAATTTTATCAGCTAAAAATAAAGACTATGTTTTATGCATATATGAGACATGATTAAATTACTTCAAAGAAGTTAAGCATGGAAAGTATATTACTGTTCAATAATACTATGTTCCATGTATTGGTTCAGGATGATTCTTTTCTGTCCTTTGATGTTTTCAAATAAATAGGTCTATGTATTTAATTAATAAATAGGAAGTGCGCAAATATTAATGGAGAAACATTAATAAACAAAACAGACAAAAACTCTCTCAGGAGTTTACATTCCTGGCACCGGGGCTAAGATGGAGAGAAGGAGGAGGAGAAGGAATTACATAGTCTGTTCAAAAGTGCTGGAGATTAAAAATTAAGAAGCTTGCAATTTTTCATTTAAAATGTTCAAGGAAGCTTTTGTTGAGAAGATCTGAAAAACTGACTTGAAAGAAATGAGCATGTCAAGCAGAGGGTAAAGTGAAAGCAAAGGTCCTGAGGAAGAGGTATGTGTAACACGTTCCAAGAATAACACGGCGACAAGTATGACTAGGGTGAAATGTGCTAGAGACAAATAGAGGGCAGATGGACTGTGTAGAATACAGAAGGGCATGTAAGTGGAAATGAAAAAGGAAGACCTAAGGGTTTAGACCATAGAATGACATTATATAACAAGTGTTACTGGCTCCTGTGTTAAAGGGTAAACTCCACTGGGGCAAGATGCTTTGGGAAACTAGTGAGGAGGTTAATACAAGGGGGAAAAGACTGATGGTAGCAAAAAGGAGATGACACAATAACAAATAATCAAACTTCAGATACATAGTAAAATTTGCGAAAGCTAGAACCTGTGTAAAGTAAAAACTTTTCAAGAGAAGGAAAACTAAAATATTTCCCTCTAAAGCAAGCAACAGAAAAGTGTTAAGAATGCACTCTGTTACAGGTGGAAAACTTGTGAGACTAAGAAAAACATGGCATCTATTGAGTTCTGGCTCTCACAGGCCAAGAGAATTTGCTGACGGACATGATGAACACCAAGATAGAAAGTACCTTACACAAAAAACCAAAGAATAAAACAACTGATCAGCCTGTCAACAGATGGACGGAAAAATAAAATGTGGTGTGTATACACAATAGAATACCACTTAGCCAAAAGAGAAGTGAAGTCCTGAAGGAAGCTACAACACAGACAAAGGTTGAAAATGCCACACTGAATAAAATACCAGGGTAAATAAAAAAGTATTGCTACGAGGGGCCCAGTTCATTCATGCACAAGGTTATTCAAAATAAAAAGCGCTTAAATGTATCTTTAAAATCGGTGTATGGCCAGAGACAAGTTATCCCAGTAACAGACTTGTGTTATGATCATCCTCTCGCTCCCTGCCAGTGAGTCAATTCCGACTCAAAGTAGAACTGCCTCTGTGGGTCTCTGAGACTGTAATTCTTCATGAGAGTCAACCTTGCCTTCTTCCTATTATGATCATTAGGGAGGGGGAAAAGTCTAGCAATCCTGCAATAACTTGGATTTATGAGTACATGCTTGGATAGACACGCAGGCTGAATGGGTACAAGAGGGAAGAATGGGAGCATCCCCATAAATATACACAGGTTCTTGTTGTTGTTCAATATATACAGATCTGACAGTGGCTGTTTGTTACAAATATACTCATGAATATGATTGAACATACAGGGAATAAAATTATGAAAAATTCTTAAACATAAGCAAACACCTTAAGGAAAGGGAATGAGTCACTGAACCTGGGATTTCAGGATCATAGTACTGGGGTACGTCGATGTCAATTGACAATTACATAGTCCACAAAGACAATGTTCTGCATCCTACTTTAAGGTAGGCAGCAACTAAGGTCTTAAAAATTTATAACCTCCTCCCTGGGTTATGGACAACAGGGAAGTGGGTGAAGGGACACATCAGATAGTGTATGATATGGCAAAATAATGATAATTTGTAAATTATTAAGGGTTCATGAGGGAGGGGGAAGGGGAAGGAAAGGAAAATATGGAGAGCTGATACCAAGGGTCTGAGTAGAAGGAGGATGTTTCGAGAATGACGATGGCAACAAATGTACAAAGTCCACTGCATACAATTGATGTATGTATTGATTGCGATGAATTGCATGAATCCCCGATAAAATGATTTTTAAAAAATACTCATGTATAGCTCTTTAAAGTGCAACTACTGATTTCTTGAAAAACTAAAGAAACTTGGAAACAGTTAATCCAATGTATTAATGGACCAGGCAAACACCAGCCTGCACAACTCTGAAGTCAGAAAAACTAGATGGTATCTAGCTCCACTGAAAAAGATAACATTAGAAATCCTTGATAGAAGAGAAACATATAAAACAAAATTGTAAATAATAAAAGAGACCAGACTTACTAGTTGGATAAAAACTAGTAGAACCCCTGGGCCGATGGCTTGTAAATAAAATTTCATGTCTGACACTGAGTTCACCCCAGTGTCAGAACAGTCAACCACTTACCATCAAAAGGGCGGCGTTTAACTGAAGAAAAAATTCAGCGAGTTTAGGAAAGAAGCTGATTGAAAACAGGAAACACAGGAAGGAAGTGAGACAAACAGTACACTAAAGTGATAGTAGCAGAGGAGTTGAAATAAAATATAAATGAATTGTTGAATGTAAAACTATGATCTGTTCTATAAAGCTTCACCTAATTGACAATAAAGTTGTTTTTTTTTTTTAAGAGAGTCTCTGGGAAGACTCAAACTAACAACTTAGCATATTAACCATTTGCCCCATCTTGGGAACTCAAATATTCCTACTGAAAATACAAACTTACTATTAGAATATTAGATTTTTTAAAAATGTTAATATGGTCTATGAGAAAGAGAAAGGGGCCCTGATAGCATACTGGTTACACACTGGGCTGTTAATCACAAGATCAGCATAGGAAATCAATCACCAGCTGCTCTGAGAGAGAAAGATGAAATTTGCTACTCTTGAACAGTGACAGTCTCAAAAAGCCAAAGAAGTTCTACCTTGTCCTACAGGGTCCCCAGGAGTCAGAATTGACTTTATGTCCGTGGATATGGTTTTAAGAAGCTTTGGTGTCAATGTATAAGCACTAGACTACTGACTACAATGTCAGCTGTTCAAACTCACCAGCTTTGATCAAAAGAAATATGAGGATATTTGCTCCCAGAAAGATTTGCAGTTTTGGAAATTCGATATGGGATCATCCTGGGTGGGAATCAATCTGATGGTAGAAGGTAAAGGTAAGGAAAGACCTAATTTTTTAATGACATGAAACTCCTTAGAACATATATGCAACAGGGCACACCTCTGGAGTAGTTTCCTCCTGCTCTCCATCTCTATCAGTGACTTGCAAAGAAGAACTCCTACAAGAATAACTACTAGCAAAACAGAAATTCCGAGTACATATTCTCAAGCATGAAGCTAGTTAAGGCCTGGATAACTCAAGAGAGGTTTTTTTTTTGGGGGGGAGGAGCATCACTGCTCTCCGGTGGTGGGAGTAGGAGGCCCAGCCCCACTGCTGGAATTGAACCTCCATCCCAGTGGCCCGCAATCCCGCGCACAACCACTACACCACCGGGGCTCAGCCCTATCAAGAGAGTTTTTAATGAAACAAAAACAGTATTAAAAGAAATATATTTTTAAAAATGTTTAAAAGAAAAAAAGAAATATATACCTTTTCATTATTTAAAAGCATCCATCTAACACTGATTTCCTAGAGCAAATTTCACTATTCTCATTGAAGTGCCTATTATTAAAAGTGCTCAAAGGGCCTACTAATTCAAAGATAATCAGAGCAGTACGTCAACAGGAAGTGTCAGAAATTCAAGCTGGTTTCAGAGGAGGGCATAGAATGAGAGACAGCATCGCTGATATAAGGAACTTGAGTGAAAGCAGAGAATACCAGAAAGATGTTACCAGTGTCTCATTAACCATGCACAGGCATTTGATTGTATGTGTCATAACAAATTATGGAGAGCAGTGAGAAGAACTGGAATTCCACAATACTTCATTGTGTTCATGCAGAACCCATACACAATCAAGAGGCAGTCATTCAAACAACACAAGGGGATGTGGTATAAAATCAGAAAGTGCATCAGGGGCTGTATCTTTTTCACCTTGTTCGAGCTGTATGCTGTGCAAATAATCTGAGAAGCCACGCTATATGAAGAAGAACGAGGAATCAGAATTGGAAGCAGGCTCAGTAAAAACCTGCAATATGTAGATGACACAGGCTTGATTTCCGAAAATAAAGAAGACCTAGAGCTTATTGATAGGTTCACACTTAATCAATCCTAGTTACAATCTAAGAACAATTGGTTCCTACAACATGACCCTGCTTCGTAATCGCCCTCATGAAAGAAACACAGAAGATACGGATTTTTGAGCAGAGTCTGGTGAAGAAATCAGATGGCACCTGGCTATTACAAAGAATACTATCCAGGGTAGTGTTTTTCATCCTATGGGCCAAATGACCCTTTCACAGGGATCACCTGATTAAGAACAGTAGCAAAATTACAGTTATGAAGTAGAAACAAAAATAATATTATGGTTAAGAGGCCACCACAACATGAGGATCTGTATTAAAGGGTTAGGGCATTAGGAAGGTTGAGAACCATTGGTCTAGGGTCTTAACGGCCTGTTTTCCACCAAGCAGCCCACATGGAAGCAAACCAATATCTGTGATGCAAATATTGTACATTATATAAACCAAAACCAAAACAGGGAATAGTATCATAGCTTAAAGTGTGAGATTTTGATGTGCAGAAGGCTGTGGATGACAGTGGAAGCCCAAAAGACATTTGCAGGATCTACATAGGGAATGAACCTCCACCTCTAACCATAATTGAGGGATGAGAATAACCTGCCTATCAGACACAAAGTATTGGAGAGATGACTAAAGTAGATTAAAATGCTAAAACTGGTTTGAAAGATTAAAAACCTTTTTATTTTTTGATAAATTTTGAGCTTGAGCTGGTTTTCAATGCTTTCTGGTTAAAAAAAACTTCATTTGGGTTTATCTTTGTTGGGTTTTGTCATTTTTGGATAGAGATTTATTGGCTTTTTAAAAAAGTAATTAGTTAACCTATTTTTTTGTTTGTTTGTTTTGGGGGGCATCACTGCCCTCTGGTGGTCGTCTTTGATATATTTTTCTGGGTTTTTTTGGTACCATATACCCTTGTATATAAGCCGAGTTTTCCAGCACATTCTAAATGCAGTTTTAGTGGTAAAATTAGATACCTCAGCTGATATTCGGGTCAGCTTATACTCAAGTATATACAGTAAGTGAAACCCAGCATAGATAAATCTACAGAGACAATAACTAGAATGAGGGTTCCTTGGGGGTACTCCAGAGAAGGTTGGGGTGTGGGATAAGGGGAAGCTGAAAGCAAGGCGTTCATAAAGGAAGAAAATGTATTGAAGTTCAGTAGCAAACATACAACATTGTTTGTATGTTTGTATGACTGAACTATTGACTGGTATAAGGTCAGTTCCTAATAAAATAGTTTGGAAAAAACAAAGTCTGACTTGAGCAATTGTCCCAGACTCTTGTCTAGAAATAAAACTTGGAGTTTCCCCATTGAAAAAGAATAAAATAAAGAGATTACTAATAAATATCAAAGACCACAGCCTTCAGTATGAATTACACAACATCAAGAGGGTAATATACTCACTATTGAAACAATAAGCAACATCAATAATAAACAACGACTGAAGTTGTTGAAACTATCAACTTATTTGGCTCTGCAATGAAGGCTTATGAAAACATTATGGGAATCAAATAGTATATTGCATTGGACAATCTGCTGAAAAATCTCTTTAAAATGATGGCCCTGTAGAGAGATTACAATGTGCCTGAGCCAAAGTCACAGCATTTTAATATGCAGATGCATCCAAAAACTAGACAATGAATACAGAAGATGAAAGAATTGATGTCTCTGAATTTTTTTGTTGGCAAAGAATATTAAGTACACCATGGACTGCCAAAGAATAAATCAATCTGTGTCTGAAGAAGTAAAGTCAGAAGGTTCCTTAGAAGTGAAGATGATGAGACTCTGCCTTACATACTCTGAACATGTCATCAAGAGAAACCAGTCCCTGGAAGAGAACATCATGCTTGGGAGAGGGTCAGTGAAAAGAAGTCCTTCAACAGGACTGACGGACATAGTGCCACCAACAATGGGCTTAAACACAGAAACAACTGTAAGGATGGCACAAGACTGGGCCGTGCTTTGTTCTGCTGTATTTAGGGCTTCTATGAGTTGGAACCAATTCCACTCCATGGCACTTAACAACGTTTATCTATTTAAGATATAAATAAGGGGTTCTTATCTCTTTTTACTATAAAAATGCATTTAATTGTAATGTGGATGAGGGGGGTCAGAATAGAGACCCACAGCCCATCTGTAGACAATTGGACATTCCCTCACAGAAGGGTCACAAGGAATGGATGCACACCAAAAAAACACACAACATTCCTGTAGTATTTTAATGCTTCTTCACCCTCCCCCCATCCTGAACCCAGTTCTATCTCACAAATCTGGATGGACGAGAGCATGTACACTGGTACAGATAAGAATCTATGACACATAGAATTCAGGACAGATAACCCAGTCAGGACCAAGAATGAAAGTAGCAATACAATGAGGGTAGGGAGATGATAGGGGATGAAGGAGGAGAAAGGGGGAACTGATTACAATGAGCGATGTACAACCCATCCTTGCTCCCCTCAGGGGACAAACAACAGAAACATGGGTGAAGGGAGACAGTGGATGGTGCAAAATATGAAAATAAAAATAATTTATAAATTATCAAGGGTTCATGAGGGTGGGAGGGTGGGGAAGAGAAGGGAAAAAAGAGGAACTGACACAAAGGGATTAAGTAGAAAGAAAATGTTTTGGAAATGATGGCATATGATGGCAACATATGTACAAATGTGCTTGATACAACTGATGGATGGTTTGTTATAGGAGCTGTATGAGCCTCAACAAAATGATTTATTAAAAGTTTTTTAAATGCATTTACTGAAAAAAGCAAATCAATCATATATACATCATGAGACCAAAAAAATCAAGTAAAAATCGAAAGAGAACTACATCACTGAGAAAAAAATTGACACACACATACTTCAACTTATGGTAAACATATTTCTATTATTTAAGTTTATTATGCTAAAGGCTAACAATTAACATGACGTTATCAAAAAGTAGAATGAAGAAGTTGTTTTTAAACAAAAAAATACATTCAACTCATTTACAAGTCAACACTCAATGATTTCAATAAATCACGAGCCCAGTGCATAAGCACTACATCACCAGGGTTCCAGTAGTGATTTCTTTAAATGTGTGTGTATTTATTTTTTAAATATTTCATCATTGATTTGCTGATGATGATTTTCATCATCTTTCTTATAGAATCATCAGAGATGATATAAGAAAAAACCCTAGTGGTATCGTGGGTAATTGGCGTGCATTGCTACCTGAGAATTAGTCATTCAAAACCACCTGCTGCTCCATGGAGAAGGACAAAGTTTTCTACACCCATCAAGAGTTACAGTCTTCAGGCTGAGCCCCAGTGGTGTAGTGGTTGTGCGCAGAACTTCGGCCCACTGGGATGGAGGTTCAATTCCAGCTCCACAGGAGCAAAGGCTGGGCCTCCTACTCCCACCACCAGAGGGCAGTGATGCCAAAAACAAACAAACAAAAAAACAAACAAAAAAGAGTTACAGTCTTTAAAAGTGAAGGGAAATACACATGGATTAAGGCTCTGAGAAATCCCCTCTGATCATGGACCAGGGAAGTGAATAGCCTTGCTAACTTGCAAAATACATTGAAAACTGGATTGCTGCCGTTAGGTGATCAGGTTAAAATTTACCATCCCTATCATTTGATCTTCCTTATGATCCTTTTTAATTTGTTCTAGCTTTTAGTATTATCTGCTTTCTTTTTGATTGAGGTGTCTTTTTTTTTCTGTTTTACTTTGTGATTCCTGTTAGGTTTTTGTTGTTTGCTTGTGTTTTAATGTTTTTCTGTATATGAAATCCGTAACAGGTAAATTTAGAGATAGTAACAGAATTAATGGTCCCTTGGGAGGTATGACAGGGGAGGTTTGGGAGAAATGGGGAGCTAAAAACAATGAATATAGGATTCAAGAAAATGTTTTAAGACTTATTGTAGTGATGAGTGTACAATTCTTCTTGATGTGAAACTATTGAGTTGTATGATATGTGAATGACAGGCCAATAAAGCTGCTGGAAGGAAGGAAGGAAGAAAAGGATGTCTTATTAAAAAAAGAGAGAGTTACAGTCTTGGAAACAACAATCAGAATCAACTCCAAGGCAGTGAGTTTGTGTGTGTGTGTGTGTGCGCGCACGCCTGCCTGCTCCTGCTTTTATAAAAGAAAGAAAGCCTCATGAAAATATAAAATTGAGATCACTATTCCAATCTAGATCTAGAAAATTAAAATAAAAGTTATTCTCTAGGAACAAACTGTACAGCAATTACCTTTTATATGAGAAAGTCAGAAATTTTATGAGGGTTTCAAATTGTTCATAAAAAAAATGGAATCTAAAGATGATGGAGTGTTCCCAGAAACTTTTTGAAGCCCCCTCGTATAATTGCATTTGCTTAGACAGGCATCAACAACAATGGGTGGGAGAACAAGTAAAGAGTGGTTACCTTCAAAGGCAAGCTGGAATGTGAGCCAGGTGAATAACATGGTTGTAAGCAAAAGTTCAGAGTTATGCAAAAAAAAAAAAAAAACCAAAAAGCCACACAACAAAATCTGAACCAAGATAATGAATTACTTATTCAAAAGTAAAATAAAAAGGTATATATTTTACTAAAGTAAGAAATTTTCAAACAATTTTTTTCAAACTCCTATTTTTATCAAACTTAAAAAACAAAAATGCAAACAAACGGAATTCCCTGGAAAAGAAGGGTAGGAATTGATTTTTGTTACTCATTTAAAACTTTTTAGGGAAAAATTTCCCCTGATCAGAGATAGGCCGGAGTAGTTAAGACCTACTTTGTAATGTCTAACCCACTGCATCATCCTTAAAACATGATTGTGGAAATTGAAGAGCAAATTGTTCTCAATAGGACTTCTTTAAAAGTTTTCTATTAATATAAGCAGTTAGAACTTCAACCACATTTAACATGGATTTATTATTTCATTCACATCAATGTTTCAACAGCTATATTTTGGGAAATACTTTATCAAATTCAAGTAATAAGTTTAAACTCTACAGGATATTAATGTTTTAGAGAAGCCCTTAACATTGGTGAACGTGAGAAACCAGATAGAATGATTGAAATACCAAAAATTTAAGAGACCCTTGTTCCTAGGGTCATATAGAATGACTTTTGAAGTTAAATTTAGGCTTGAATTTGGCTTGATTCTCTGTTGACCTTAGGTAAATGACTTAATTTCTCTTGTTTCATTTCCTTTAAGGATAGAAGGAACTGATATCAACCCAAATAATCATTCAAAAGAATTAAGTAAAGTGACTATGCTTCTTTTCCCTCTTCCAAAATTCTCTATTTAAAGGTTAGCTCATGCTGTGGGAATAGGGTGGGAAGAGAAAGCGTCTTAGTGAATAATTTTGAAATCAAACATATAAGAATCATGTAAAAGGATAACAAAAAGTAAGGTAAAATAAAGTAAGAGCATAGTTTCCCAAAGTGGGCGCCACTCCCCCCACCCCCCACCCCTACCGGTGGTGTGTGGAATGATCTAAGGGCGTTGTAAGAGCAGATACCTACACTTTATCCTGGATTCTGGGCTGGAGTACAAAAGGTTTTCATTGCAAGGGAGGTCATGAGGAATTGTTTTTTTTTAAGAGGACAGTAGACCATATAAGTTTGGGAACCTCTGAGCAAGAGTTTTTCTAGGAGTCAGGTAATTAAGATCTATCTAGTCAAACTGAATTTTTTTCTAAATTTACGTATTCTTTTATTCTTAGTTCAAGGACCCTGATAGCACAATGGATTAAGCACTGAAAGGTGGGTTGGTTCAAACCCACCCATCCTTTGGAAGAAAGATGTGGCATAGTCCGCTGCCCAAAAGATCTACAACCTCAAAGCCCTTGAGAGCGGACTCTGTCCTGTTCTCTTGGGCCACCACAAGTCAGAATCAAGCTGTTGGCAAGGTGTTTTAGTTTGAGTTTTGTTTTTTTCTTAGTTAGGAGGTGAACTTTTACTAGTCTAGAGCAATTATTTAAATATTCTGATGAAAATGTCCAGTATAGGCTGAGCCCCGGTGGCGTAGTGGTTGTGCGCGGGACTGCGGCCCACTGGGACGGAGGTTCAATTCCAGCAGTGAGGCTGGGCCTCCTACTCCCACCACCGGAGAGCAGTGATGCCCAAAAAAATTAAAAAAAAAAAAAAAAAGAAAATGTCCAGTATAATAAACAAGACAATCACATTTAAGATGAATATCGGTATCAGCTCCACAGCAATGTGACTTTTTAAAAAGGGGATGATAGGTTTAAAATCATTGCTAACCTTTACAAATATTTTTTCCAAATATTTGTAAGAGTTTAGAGATAACCACGTCAGTACTCCTCTATATTAAAACAGTAAACCTGTTAAAATGCTATCATCTTACAATGACTATGCTCGCAGAAGATTATTAGCAAAGATACATTACCAAAGTTGAAATTGTATAAAATTGTTCCCATTCAACTTGATTTAAAAATAAAACAAATTCACTTTAAACATTCAATGTGCGCCAGAAATACCATGCATTGGGGGTGCCACTAGTCTCAGGTAACATATGCACCCAGCTATAAGGACAAAATACATGTACAGCGACACTCACCGTGGCAAAAACAAACAAAATCATTAACATGACTATTCAGCTTTTCTTTTGCATTTCAGAGTCACAGAATGAAATAATTAACAATATTATTTTTCCAGTCCATTTGTATGGACATAATAGAAAATCTATAAGTATCCTTGGATTTGGTCCTATCCCTCCATTATAAGACCCAGAAACTACATCAAACTGGAGGGGGTGTTAGAAAAAGGAAATACAAAAGAAGCTTTCCCTTTAAGAGTGTTTTTTTTAAATATAATGTTCCTTTGTTTCTTCATACTAGACAGAGAAGGTATTCTTAATTTGTCCAAAGCAGCTTTTTTGGTAAATGATTGCCACACATTGAGCATGGGGAGTATACAGGGTGAAGTAAAGCGCAAAAGAAAAAAAATTTTTTTCAATAAATCAGTTGGAGAGAAATGTCACCATGCTAAGAATCTATACATTTTTATGGGACTTCCTACCCACCCACCCACTCTCCACACTGAGCAGAAAGAAATACTTTAACCCTGCTAAAAGGTCCCACTGGGGCTCAGACAGGGAAGAGCCCTGACATGTGACAGGGAGGCCAAACGGCGGGGTTCTGGTGGCAGGTGCAGTCTGTACTTAGGTCACCTGGGAGGAACCCACAGTTTCCCTGGTAGGCACAACACATTTTGAGATTTAACAATCCTGACCCACAACAGAGGAAGTGAACAAAGCCTACTGAATGCCTGTGGGGAATGAACTGTGACACAATTTAGCTAAGTGCTACATTTGAAAAACAGAGCTTTGGATGATTTCTTGAAATAAACCTCTACTCCACCACACCTCTTTACAAACTACTTTCTGCACCAGCTGAAACACAGCTCAGGGACTGCGACAAAAAGGGATTGCCACTGCTAGTGCAGCTCCCCACAACCAGTTGACGTCCTCAGAAAAGAGCACTCTCTTTAAATGTAAAGTTTGTTTTTCTCAGCTTAAAAGAACTCTCTTCCCCAAACAGTGCACAAGCAACCTGCTTTTCCAACAGAACTCTGGACAACCCTGACACTTCACTAAACACTCCTCTTGTCGCCACTTTCCGCACCCTCCCATCAATCTGCAGACCCAGCCCTCACGCTAGCCTGTCCACGGGCTAGACACAGAACTGCTTTCTGGTGGTGTCTACAGTGGAACACTCCAAGGTCTATCGAAGCAGTCATGCCACAGACCAACGCGGCTTTCTCATCCTGGGCTGCGAGCTGCTAGATGAATTGCTAATTCAATATACACTTCCTACCTATTATTCTCTCTCTTTCATGCAAAGAAACTGTACGCAGGGAGGTAACGACAACTTCCCTCCAGTTCTCCCATTTTTCGAGAACAAAAATCCGGATTGCCAGTGCAGTCAGCCTGAAACCTTTGTGCCTGTGTCGGATAAAGGAACAAAAGGCAGCGCGCCCCCTCCCCACTCCTCAGCCCGGGAAAAGGCAGCTTGACAGCCGGTGGAGGAGCCAAGGAAGCCCTGCCCAAGCCAGGGAGCGTGGCCCGAGCACACGGCCCGAACGACCCACCTTGGAGAGCTGCCTCCGCAGGCTGAAGCGCTGAACCATTGTCCCCCAGAAGCTCTTCAGACAAAGCAATCCTCACCGCCCCGTGCTGGTGGGTAGGTTTGGTATTTTTTTCTCTCATCAACAGCTTCTTAGAGAAGTCGGTGATAAAACATCTTGATGACTGTCAGAGAAGTCCGACGAATTTCCCTGGGAGGCGCAGCAGCAAACTTGGAACCCCTTCATTGTTCGATGGGGTGACTGCAAAGCCCAGTCTGGCAGGCGGCGGCGGACGGGGGCGGGGCAGGGGAGGAAGAGCAGCAGCAGCAGCAGCAGCAGCAGGAGGAGGAGGTGGAGGAGGAGGAGGAGGAGGAGGAGGAAGGGAGGGGCAGAATCCTGGGGCAGCTTTGCCTAGTGCCAAGCTCTCCTAGCACTTCCCGTGAGTCAGCGGTGAGGGGTCCAGACCGGAGGGCCAGCCTTCTCGTTCCACGGAATCTCAAGTGGCAGCAGGCAGGAGTGGCCCGGGTGGCCCGGCCGGCAGAGGGGTCCGCTGGGAGGAGTGGCTCACGGGCGAGAGCACATCTCTGCGAGTCCACCGCTGGCAAGGGGTGCTCCTCCCAGGGCAGGTGTCCTCGCCAACCTGCACTTCCCTCCCACCGTCTGGCCAAAACGGTGTGAAGAAAAGAAGGTGACCAAAGATAGACCCGACCCGACCCCACGAGCTCTGGGCTTCACAGCTGGGAGAAGGAAACTGCTGCCAGCTGGGCTCGGCAGCTGTAAGACTTTGTCTAATAGACCGGGCCAAGCTTTTCCTCTTATTCACAGGGAGGGGTCCCGCCTCAGGAATGAGTGTCAGGTTCAGAGAGGCATACTTAGGCTGTGACTTCAACTTCTTCCCAAGTTCAATTAGAGTTGTGGGAACTGCCCTCTCATTGAAACAATGTAAATTTTTAACCCCACTCCCCGCCACCCCCTAGGGTACATCAATGTAAAAAAACAAAGACAACCCTGCCATTGGAGTCTAACTATCCTATAAAGTAAAGAGTGGAACTGTCCCTGGAGTTTCCAGGGCAGTAAATACTTATGAAAACCTATTGCCACATCTTTTTTTCCACTGAGTAATCCAAGAGTTTGACTGGGCTGGTAGATTTGAATGACCAATCTTCCAAATCCCAACGGATCACTTTAACCACTGTGTCACTCAAAATCACTGCCATCCAAATGAGACTCGCTCAAAGCAACCCTATGTAGGGTTTTCAAAGGCTGTAAATCTTTATAAGTGCAGACAGCCTCGTCTTTCTCCCACAGTGCAGCTGGTGGTTTTGAACTGCCAAACTTGTGGTTAGTCACCTCATGCACAACTCATATCATCACCAGGGTTCCTTAATGCAGGTAAAGAGGTATGAAAAATAATAATTGTGAGGTCAGCTCCAAAGATAAAAAATATATCTTGCCATCACTTGTCAGACCTTCCTTATTTGATTTTGTTTCCTAACATCCAGTGTAAAGCTAAAGCTCCACATAAATGAAACTTTCCACTGTACATGAGCGTCTCTGAATGCAATCTAATAAGTGACCAAGGCAGAATTTGGAAATATTTAGTTATTTCCCTGCCTCACTGTTGCTCTTAGTTGCCAGGGTTTTGACTTCAACTTAAGGTGTCCCCGATGTGCCTTTTAATTAAGTTCTTGTGTTGATCTGGTCTTATACTCTTTCTTAGAATGAACCTACTAAATGTGTTTGACATGTCACATTTATAATTCCATTGATTTCCCAAAACAACCCTATCTCATTTCTCAGATAAGCAAGTGCTGCTCTTCTAAAACTTCAATTTTACTAAAAGGAAACTAAATTATAGTACTATTTGTTTTCTTCAGGCAAGAAGAGTGAAGAAAGAATAAACCACCTCTCTTTAAAATAAAAGGCTGTGTAGTGGTTATTCTCAGATATGGGCACTTCATCAATCAGGGTTTTTCAATTATCATGATATCTGTGCACAATTTTTAAAAATTAATCTAGATTGTGTATTTTACATCCTCCTTTTACAGTACCTTCGGCAGAACAGAGAAAATGTATGAAATTCAAACAAGTAACAAGATGCCAAAACTCAAAAAAATGACTATAACCAAAACTTACATGCAATATTTTAATTCCAAAAACTTTAAAGAGAAAAGGGTTGGACATGTTTAATTGTATCTTTTATGAAATTTCAAAGGTAAAAAACTTTTAGATCAATAATGGTGACTGAAAGTGAAGGCTCCTGAAAAGAAGAAAAAAAAAAAACCTCCTTCATATCTATGGTTCAGAGCATGCAATGAATTATTGTTAACTGATTGAAATAGAATTCCAAGTGAAAAGTAGGTTGAAACAGAAATGGAGTTACGGGTGGCTTTTGTGGTTTAAATGGTTAAGAGTACCTGGCCTTCCATTTTCCTGTTAAAAAGAATGAAATAAAATACTTTGAAACCTTTCTCCTGGGGACACAGGCAGAATTAATAGAGGGACTATTACAGAAATAATGAAATTCCTTAAAAAGACATACTGTCTCAGATATAAAGGATTTCTACTATTAGCAAAGCAAATGGAACACCAGTAATTGCTATGACTTTATTACCTTAAAAGAAAATCTGAAAAGATATAATTTTAAAAGGTCTACAGCCCAAGACTCTCAAAGCTGTGGTTCTTAGCTACTCTTCTTGAAGCAAAATTCACTCCAGGAGAGCATTTTTGGCAACATGAAGACAGTAACACCAAGTGAACAGTAACACCAAGGAGGAACCCGCTCCTTAGAACAATCAGCATAAACCCAAATGTACAGTTAAGAAGGACGGAAGGAGCAAGAAAACTGCGAATGGAAATGAGGAGGCAAGGTGGAAATGGGGAGAGTACTAACACATTGTGGGGATTGCATCTAAAGTCCAGGAACATTCCGGGTATATTGCTGAAAGGGAAATTAATTTGTTCTGTAAACTTCCAACTAACGACCATGTTGCTGTTGTGCTAGGGGCCACCAAGAGAGTTCTGACTCACAGCGAACCCAGGTACAACTTAACCAACACTGCCCACTCCTGTGTCAGCCTCACAGTGGCTCTTATATTTGAGCCCATTATTGCAGCCACTGTATCCCTCCGTCTTATTGAGGGTCTTCCTCTTTTGTACTGCCCCGCTACGCTCCCAATTCTTAAAATAAAACTTTCTTTTCCCCGCAGTCCAAGGAAACATCAAATTCCATTCATGAACTGAGTAGTGTAAAAATCCTCCAAGTTCCACACACACCAGGAAAACTTCCGGATTAAAAAAATGGTATCTTCATTCTAACGAGCCCTGGTGGCACAGCAGATTCAGTGGTGGGCTGCTAACTGAAAGGTTGGCAGTTAAAATGACTCTGCCAGACAAAGACATGGCGGGCTGCTTCCAGACACTCACAACATAGGAAACCCTGGGGAGCAGTTCTACTGTCTTACATGGTCCCTCTGAGTCGGAATCAACTCCACAAAGACAGGCTTATCTTTTCCTCACCTTTTACTGTCATCTTGCTATAGGCATTTTTCTCCCATCTGTACTTTATTCCATCATTTTCTTTACTTTTCTATTAATATTTTCTATAGTTCATTAATTGAAAGGAACTCTTGTAAAGTAACCAGTATTTGCTGTTCTTGCTTTCAGAATGTCTTTTCCATTTTCTTATAGTTTAATGTGGTAAAGCTATACATTGTTACTCCATTTAATTTCCTCCATTAAGTTGTTATATAGTTTGCATTCATCTTCTAGTGGTTATCCTGCAAATTACAATATACATTCTTATTTATTTCATTCTACCTTAAATCAATAACCTTTAATTTGCCACCCAGCACACACAAAAAAATCAAGACTGTAAGAATATAATTCCTTTTATACATATCCTTGCCCTTGTACTACTGTTGTATATTTTATTTTTATAATGCTTTAAATGCCATAAGTCATAACTGATCATCATTAACTGATGTAAGAATATACACTGTGAAAATTGTACACAGAGTTAACACAAATAATGCTATTTCAGCTATATTGATATTTGTTGAAACTGTTTTCAGGCCACTAGCTTGGCAGTCAGGTGCTCAGGGAATGTGTACTGAAGTCCAAATTCACAAGGCAGTGTGTACAGGAACTTATCCCCTCCAGTGTAGGTAGTAGGGAGCTTCTTGAACCCCTGCTGTAGTTCTGCTCTATGGAGACCTTAATTCTCTCCCTCATTTAGCATGAAAATCCTCATTATTTTTCTTTCTTCCTCCTGGGATGTTTCTAAGAAAGTTATAGTAAGAATTCCTATGGTGGACCCCAAACCCACCACCGTTGAGCTTCTGACTTACAGTGCCTTATGGGGCAGACTAGAATTGCCTGGCTGGGTTTCTGAAGCTACAAATCTTCATAGGGACAAACAGTCTCTCATCTTTCTCCCCAGGAGCAGCTGGTGGGCTCAAAGTGCTGAACTTGTGGTTAGCAACCCAACAAGGAACCAATCAAGGCAGCAGGACTCCAGAAGGGGCTATTTATTAAGCTGTTAAAGTCTCTTGACTTCATTATGTTGCATTATAAAATTACTATTTTATGAGCACATTTGCTTAAATATTGACAACTCAAATGGTTCAGAGTAATATTTAAGTAGTAATATTTAATTATTTAAGTAATAATATTTAATATTTAAGTAATAATAAGGACTTATTTGTAAACTTAATCTATACTTCCTTTCCCCATACCAAGATTTTTGAAGACTTCATATTATCGTACTCTTTGCCTGACGATACATTAGGAAACATAACCAGAGTGTTCTTTTTTTTTTTTTTGGGGGGGGGGGGTTTGGGGCATCACTGCCCTCTAGTGGTGGGAGTAGGAGGCCCAGCCTTTGCTCCTGTGGAGCTGGAATTGAACCTCCATCCCAGTGGGCCGCAGTCCCGCGCACAACCACTACGCCACCGGGGCTCAGCCAACCAGAGTGTTCTGACAGCTGGCTAGTTGTCGAAATGTATTACTGACTTACATCCATAGTAATACATGTAACACTGCCTCAGTGGTCTAAGATATCAAGAATAAATTTGGACTATGGTTTTCAATTGCAATATTATTATGTGAGGGAAGCCGCTATATAAAAAAGCTACTTTTAAAAATGCTTATAAAAAAACCATAGTGGGCTGAGCCCCGGTGGCGTAAGTGGTTGAGTGCAGGACTGCAGCCCTCAGGCTTGGCATTTCAATCCAGTGGCGGCTCTCAGGAGCAGCACTGGGTAGCGCCCACGACCACCAGAGGCAGTGATGCCCAAAAACAAACAAACAAAAAACATAGTAAGCAAGATTAACCCGACTCCTAGAGTTATTCAAAGAAATTGGTGCAGCACTTAGTAAAAAACACAATGATGGTTCTCCTTCCGTCAAATCGATACCGACTCATAGAAACCCCATAGGGCGAGTAGAACTGTCCTTGAGTGTCCAAGACTGTGACTCTTTACACGGGTGAAAAGCAAGTCCTCCTCTGGCTTCCTGATTCAACGTCTACCTTAAACATGCAGACGAGCCTACTGAAAATACCACAGTTTAGGTCATCAGGTGCACCTTAGTCCTCAAAGTAACAGACTTGACTTTTCAACACTTTAAAGAGGGCCTGTACAGCAGATTTACCCAACACAGTCAATCAACTGCTCTCTTGACTATTGCTTCAAAGTGCATTGATTGTACAGCCAAGCAAGACAAAATCATTAATAACATTGTTTCTCTGATTGTCATGATGCTACCTACTGGTTAAGTTGTGAGGATTTGGGGCTCTGTCACAGAGAGGTCTCCTTACTTTTTCAACAGATGTAGCTGTGTCATCTGCATATGGCAGATGTTATTAATAAGCCTTCCTCCAAACCTGAAGTTGCATTTCTCTTCATATAAGCCAACTTCCAATTGCTTGTTCAGCATACAGATTGAATAGATATTGTGAGAATACAACCCTGATGCACACATTGCCTGATTCTAAACCACGTAGTACTGCTTGCCTTGTTATGTTGCTACAAGTAGAGGAACAACCCATGTTGTAGGTTCCACGTGAGAACAACGTAGTTTTCTGGGATTCTCATTCTGCCCAAGGCTATCCATAGTTTGTATGGTTCACATAATCGAATGCCTTGACATAATCAATAAAATATAGTGAACATCTTTCTGGAATTCTCTGCTTTCAGTCAAGATCAATCTGATGTTAGCAACAATATCCTAAGTTCTACATCCTCTTCTGAATCCAGCCTGAACCTCCCGCAGCTCCCTGTCAATGTACTGCTGAAAACCATTGTTGGAGAACCTTCAGCAAAACTTTACTTGCATGTGATATCAATATGGTTTGCTATTTCCACATTCTTTTGGGTCATCTTTCTTTGGGACTGTTGCAAATATGAATCTCATCCAGTCTAGCAGGTGTTTCCAAATTTCTTGGCATAGATAAGTGAGCGCTTCCAGTGCGTCATCCAGTTGTTGAAACATTTCAATTGGTATTCCATTAATTCCTAGAGCTTTGTACTTGGCTAATGCGTTCAATACAATTGTAATATCTTCCTTTAATACCAATGATTCTTAGTCATAAGCTACCTTTTGAAATGGTTAGATGATGACTGCCTCTTCTTGGTACAGTGACTGTTTTCTTTCCATCTTCTTTCCAGCATCATTCAACATTCTACCCACAGAAGCTTTCAATATTGCAACTTAGTCTTGAATCCCACCATCCCCAAGTCATTCAGCTTAAGATACGCTGACTGTTATTCTTTATTTTTCTGTTCTAGTCCTTTGAACATTTTATTATATTTGACTTAATTTTCTGGAGCTGACCTTTGAAATTTTCTGTTTAGATCTTTGACTACCTAATTTATTTTTTTTTCTTTTACATCACTGCCCTGGTGGGATTAGGAAGCCCAGCCTTGCTCCTGGAGAGCTGCTACTGGATTTGAACTGTCAACTCTGTACGCTGCAGTCCTGCACACAACGACTATGCCACCAGAGCTCAGCTCCTAATTTCTTTCAGATGCTTTAGCTACTCTATAATTAAGAGCAAGTTTCTGAGTCTCTTCTGACATCTGCGTTGATTTTGACTTTCCTGTCTTTTTAATGACCTTTTGCTTTCTTCATGTACAATCTTCTTGGTATCTTCCAACTGTTCATCAGGTCTTGTGTCATTAATGTTTATGCATCAAATCTGTTCTGATCTCAAAATTTAAGCAGGATAAATTCAATGTCGTATTTTGGCTCTCACTGACCTGTTTTCATTTCCTTCAGCTTCAACCTAAACTTACATATGGGCAGTTGATAGTCTGTTCCACAGTCAGTCCCTGGCCTGGTTTTAGCTGCTAACATAGTAAATATTAACCCTACCACAGTGAAAGTATTATGGTAAAGTGAGTTGTTATCATCTAATAAGAAAATCTTACTCATTAATAAATAGTGAAAATTTATTAATAAGAACATTTTTCTTCAATTAATTTTATTTAGTAAAACACTAGAACTACAAATTCCTATAATGATGAAAACAAGATGTAAAACTCAAGCTTGTTCTGAAATCTGTACCAATCCACAAATCTCAGCATCCTAATACAACAATAGGTATTGACAAAGAACAATGAGAATGTGCAAAACATAAAGACTGTATTACAAACCTGCGTACAGATCCAAAGCAGGTAATTCACTATATTGTAGCCTAAGCCCTCCTGAGCTATAATCGGATCATAAAACCTTTATTCCCATTTTTGCAAAGCTAAACTTCTAACAATAGAAAAATACCCTGCAATCCATCTTTACACAGAGAAATTCATACAAGTTCACCCTATACTCAAGGTCCTTCTCTGCAAACATTAGTAGGAAGAATATAATCTCAGAAGTATTTAGCTGTACGAAATAAACAGGTATTAAAATTAATTCTATTCTATATTTAGTAATATATCAAAATTATACATGCTTGTGAAACTTAAGAAATAAAGAAACTGGCAGAAAGTTTATCAGAAAAATGCTTCAAGTCTAATAACAATTCTAGAATATCAAAATTTAGGTAGGTTGTTTTCTTCAACTTTTTACATTCTTGTGGAAGATATTTACTGTTAACAGTCCCAATGAGTAGAAATTTTGAATACTGCTCTTTTCCTTAGCAGAATGTATGCACAATTATTGAAGTCAAGTGTAATGCTGTTGGAAAGCATTTCATGAAATTAAGGCCCAAATAAAGCTGGAAGCATACGAGGCCTCTACACTGTGGCTGCTCTACGCATGGCCGTGAAGCCAATTCTGACTCAGTGACCGGGTGGCAGGGTGGGACCTGCTCCCTAAGATCCCCTTGGCTTATAGTTTTTAAACTTTTCTTTCACAGGACTGCAGGGAACACACGAACCAGCAGTCTTTAGGCTCTTAAAAAAAAGGAAAGTTAGCAGCTGAAGGACTTTATGCTAGGACCTTCATCTGGTAATTAATGCATGTGGTAAATATGCATTTTCATAACTCTCTATATAGTATGAGATTTATCAAGCACCCGAAAGAATGTTCTAACAAGGCATATTCAACCAGCTTTCTTTTTTGTTTTTGGGCATCACTGCTCTCTGGTGGTGGGAGTAGGAGGCCCAGCCCCACTGCTGGAATTGAACCTCCATCCCAGTGGACCGCAGTCCTGCGCACAACCACTACGCCACTGGGGCTCGGCCCTAAAGTGTTTTTTTGGTTTTGGGGGCATCACTGCCCTCTGGTGGTGGGAGTAGAAGGCCCAACCTTGCTGCTGGATTTGAACCTCCAACCCAGTAGGCTGCAGTCCCGCGCACAACCACGATGCCACCGGGGCTCAGCCCGTTTCAAGCAGCTTTCATTTCGCTAAAGTTCTCAAAAACACTCCATAAAGCATCCATAGGAGGTGTATGTATGGATTGTGACTAGAGTTGTATGAGTCAATAAAATGATTAAAAAGAAAACAAAAACATCCATATGAGGAAGGCAATAGTGATGGTCCGTGGCTCTGATGTACACTGTTTAAGTTTCTTATAAAGAACTGTTTACAAACAAGTAGATGGGAATTAGAACTCTTTTACACTTTGTGGTCTTTTTTTCTATTTTTTAGAAGAAAAGTACTGGTAAGGTGGAAATCTCTCAATAAATGCCAGACTATTCATTTCAAATCAAGAACAGACTAAAGTTTTGATTATTCTCGCATACAACAAACTTAGATTCATTGATGCAGAAGGGTTTTTGCCTGTTTGCTAACAATGAGAAAGAGTATTTCATAAACCACGAAAAAGGAAAACAAATATCACACCAGAGAAACTTATGTATGCAGTAAAATTCATGATACTGAAATCAATGCTCTGCTGGTGTTTAGGTTTTTCTTTCAACAGCTCCTGCTGTAGCTTAAATTGTGCCCGCCCTCCAAATTATGTGTCAACTTGGCTAGGCTATGATTCCCAATAATTTAGCAAAATATGTAATGATATAGTTTGGCAGTTATATAATGATGCAATCATCCCCTTGATATGATCTGATGTGATCAACCATCTATATGGGAGTTACCTTCAGGTAACAATCCTCATCTGCCTTAAGTGAAGTTTCCTTAAAATGTGGTCTGCACCCTCTTTTATCTTACAGAAAAGGAGAGAGAAGTAAGCACAAAGAAAGAGAACTCAGTATTACCCAAAAGGGAAATATGGAAGCACAGAATGTCTTTTGGCCTCAGGGTCCCTGAGCAATGACCTTCCTAGACCCAGGGGAAGAATAAAGGCAAGATACATGGAGGTCTCATCATCTGGAGATACTGAAGTGACGCCAAGCCCATGAATATTTAAATAAGACTAGAGAACTAACAGAGAGAAAGCCTTCCCATAAAACTTAAGCTCTGAATTTGGACATCTAGTGTCCTAAACTGTGAGATAATATTAAAGCTATCCACTTGTGATTTATTTGTTTGTTTGTTTGTTTTGTGGCATCACTGCCCTGGTGGCAGTAGGAAGCCCAGTCTTGCTCCTGGAGAGCTGCTGCTGGATTTGAACCATCAACCCTGTGGGCTGCAGTCCCACACACAACCACTATGCCATGGGGGCTCAGCTTTTTGGTGTTTTTGCTACAGCAACACTTGATAACTAAGACAGCCCCCATTTCAACATATCTATACTGAAGAGGTCTTAAATTTATACTCTCTTACCTTTGAGTGATAGACTTTACAAAATGGCCATCTTTTTCCTCCCAAAATAAGGAGGAAAGTGAGAAGCAAAGATCTTTTGTTGTTTATTATATACACACACACACACACACACACACACACCACGGAAGCAGAAGGACTTTGGACCTCTACTTAAATCTTACCCCAGAACATGAAGAGTTTGCTCTAAAAATGTGGCAATGTATGCTCACCTTCCTGACACAATCCCTGAAGACAAAATGGATGCATAAGCAAATGTGATGAAGAAAGTTGATGGTGCCAGGCTACTGAAAGATAAAGCATCCGGGGCCTTAAAGACTTGAAGTTAAACAAGTGATCACCTAGCAGGGATGCACCAAAGTTCACATGGAAGAAGCACATCAACCTGTGTAATCGTGAGGTGTCGATGGGAATAGGTATCAAAAGTTCAAAAACTAGCAAATTGACATGAAGGAGCATAGACAAAGTGGAGATTCAAAACCCACCTGTATGATAATTGGACAGTCCCCCACCGAAGGGCCACACAGAAGGAATGATATATTCAAGGTGCAGTATAGCACTGATGAAACACACAACTACACTCTAGTTCTTTAATATTTCCTCCTCTTACTAGGATGGTTTTAGTTGTACCTCATTAATCTTGTTAGACTGCATGTTCATTTGTATAATTAAGATGGTTTGATGCATGAAATCAAAGACTGATAAACCCTTCAGAAACAGTAACAGAAACAGTAATGATTCCCTGAGGGTACGAGAAGAGAGGTTAGGGAAGATGGGAAGGGGCAACTGACAGCCATGATGACTGTATAACTCCTCTCGAAGGGAATGAATAACAGAATTGTAGGTGAACAGATTCTTTGGCTGGTGTAAGACATGGCAAATGCAAGTAATAATAAAGGTTCCAAGGGAGAGGGGAGGAGGAGCTAAAGGGGAGCTGATATCAAAGAATTCAAGAAGAAAATAGATATTTTGAAACTGATAATGGCAGCAATTATACAATTATGCTTGATCTAAGTGAATTATGGATTGTTATAATATTTGTAAATACTTCAATAAAATGATTTCATATATGTGGCTACTGGGTCAATTCCAATTGAAAGCATCCCTGTGAAGCACAGTGAAAACTGTACCCTTGGGCTTCCAAATCGTTAATCTATGTCAGGTAAAAAAAAATCCTCATTTTTCTCACACTGTGCAGCTAGTGGGTTTGAACCACTGATCTTGTGGTTAGCAATCCAACACATAACCCACTACGCAACTCAGAAGATATTAAATATTCAAAATCAGTATATCCTCATCTATGAGTAGATTGATGTTTATGTGAGTACTTAATGCCATCCAAATAGCCTTTCAAGTTATCAAATAATAAATAAAGCAATTTTCTTGGTAACAGTTCAGGTAGTGACAAAGAAATTAATTACATGCTCTCACTCAAACTATGTAAGTGGCTTTTAATAACTGACAATCGTGGACATGAATCAAACAGAGGGGTACGGAAACTTATGAGGAGATCTTTTGTAAATCTATAAAGTAAACCTAGTTTGACTGAACATATATATGCATTTAAAATTTTTAATTGGAGTTTTTCATAATATTAGCTTTGGCAATGATCACAAGAAAGTATCAAATACAATTCAATTCACCTTTTTAAAATGTTCTCAAAACCAGTTTTTTCAATTACTTAGCATATACTAAAACTTCTATCAAAATGCTTTTAACCAAGTCAGGTTATGAGAAATGCATTATTGTTGTTTTTTTTGGTTTTGTTTTGTATGCTTTTCTGTGTATGAAAACCAAGATAAGTAAATATACAAATACAATAACTGGATTAGGACTGTGCCCCCGTGGTGTAGTGATTGTGTGCGGGACTGCGGCCCACTGGGTTGGAGGTTCAAATCCAGCAGCAGCTCTGTAGGAGCAAGGCTGGGTCTCCTACTCCCACCACCAGGTGGATGCCCCCCCCCCAAAAAAAAAACACCAAAAAAAAACTGGACTAATAGATTTTTTTAAGATAATGGCAAGGGAGCTTAGGGAGAAATACAGAGCTAATAACAATGAGTATAAGAAAAAATAAAATGCTCTAAATTGATTGTGGTGATGATTGTACAACTATTTAACTGTATGATCTAGGAATCATATATCAATAAAACTGTTTTTTTTTAAATAGCTCTGTAAGACATTTGTGAAAAATCACAACAATCTTACTGAGCCCAGTAAAAAATTTCCAATTAATAATGATAATTTCAACAGTTAGGTCAATATTTGTTAAAAATTGGTTCCATCCTCTGGTGGTAATTTAAAATGAACTTTGGGGTTGTATTAGTATTAGCCAAGAAGTTTGCATATAGAAACAATACAGTTACCAAAACCCATCTTTAGACAAAGGGATATTCCCTTCATAAGGAAGAGCTGAGTCAACCAGGACACAGTATAGCACTGATGAAGCATACAATATTCCTCCCACTTTTATGACCACAATCCTACCTTTCACTGCAGGTTAGACCAGAGCATGTGCACAGGTACAGATACAAGAGAAGAGCCCATGACACATGGAATCCAGGAACAGGAATGGGAACAGCCATACTAAGAGTATACGGGGAAGGTGGGGGAGCGGAGGGGAGTAAGAAGGAATCAGTCTCAGTGATGGACACACACACACACACACACACACACACACAATAAACAACAGATATCATGGGGAAAGCGAGACAGTGGTCAGCGTAAGATATGAAAATAATAATGATTTATAAGCTATCAAAGGATCACAAGGGTGGGAGGGTGGGAAAGGGAGGGAAAAAGGAACTAATACTATGCGCTCAAACAGAAAGCAAATGTTTAGAGAATGATGATGGCAATATACGTTCAAATATGTTTGATACAATTGGTATATGGATTGTTATAAGAGCTTTAAGAGCCCCCAATAAAATAATCTTTTAATTAAAAAATTGTTTTAAAGGTACAATGTAGTTTACAAAAATCAGTACAGCACAGAAAAATCAGCAATTTCCTCAAAGAATGCTCGGCAGTACCAAAATGTATCAGCAGAGGGCCACTAGAAATCATGGTACTAAATTGCCTTAACATCTTTCCCAAGTAAGCCACATAATTAATTCTCTGGCATAAATAATTGCTAAGAAAAAAGGTTTACATTGCAATTAAATTGTCAGCATCTGATTAAGACTCTTGCTCAAAAATCAAGTATGAGAATTTCAAACAAAAAATTTGCCCAAAGCTAAAAACAATATTCAAATGTCAGATATGTATTTGAGACTGCAAGTTTTACTTTACAATAGAATCTAATTATGGCTTCAAGCATGTAACCAGCTCTAGAAAGCTCTTAAAAGATCTTTTTTAAAAGATCTATATGAACTCTAAAAAAATCATGAAATCACAGGTTCAGAACTATAATGCAGAAGCAATATCTGATGTTCAAATAAATTGCAAGTAAGAATTCTTTCTTCTTAAGCTAATAACCTTCTCAAGTCACCACATTTTGATTTCTTGGAAAATACTTTATCACCATCTCAGAAGTATTAATAAGCTAGGTTTTCTAGTATGTTGGGAATAACCACAACAAAAGACAGTACTTCTTTAGAGTTCATAGATCAACAACCTAACAGACAGTAAAGAGGTGGATTTGGGGGAGCTGCTTTTGAAAAAAAACAGACCTGAATGCCTAACTGTAATAATAAATGACTGGATTCTCACACATGCCACCAAGTAAGGGAAGAGGATGGCACAGACCCAGCTGATATACACAGGGTCATCTAATGAGGTTTAGGGGCTGAGAAATGCTACAAGTGACACTTTGCATTATCTTTAAAAACATAGTAAAAGAAAAATAAAAAGATATCAAAAGAAAATAGAAGTTGAAAACAGTTCACACTTAAAACTAACTACAGCATTTTAGAAATGAATAAAGTTTTCCCCATAACACTCTTAAAATTGTTAAGCATAGGGCTGAGCCCTGGTTGCAGAGTGGTTGTGCGTGGGACCGTGGCCCACTAGGACGAAGGTTCAATTCCAGCAGTGGGGCTGGGCCTCCTACTCCCATCACCAGAGAGCAGCAATGCGCCCCCCCAAAAAAAAAAGAAAAGAAAAATGTATTTAAAAAAAATTGTTAAGCATATATGTTCTTAGAACTATTGAGTCAATTCTAACCCCATATAGGCTTTCTGAAGCTATACATTTTTACAGAAACAGACAGATGCATAATTCTTTCATGGAATGGTTAGTGGCTTGGAACCACCAACCCTGAGGTTAGATGTGCAATGTTTATCACTGGGGATCCTTTTTCTTAGGACACTATCTTTAAATTTCCAAATATTCTGAATTGAAGTTTATGTTTCATAAAATAAAAAGAATGGAATAAGGGCTAAGTCACATTAAAAAAGAAGAAACAGTTTCAAAACAGAATTATGCATACTCTGGAAGCACAATCTCTGACTACACAATCTCTGACTTAAGACTGACTTCTGACCAATGACTCCATGATAACTTGGTTCTGATATAAGTCATTAAATCATTATATTATACTCATCTTCAGTATTATTGCCAATTAGTCAGGGACTTTATAAACATCCAAACTTCACAGATCTGTGAGTGAACTAAAAAGCGTATCACAACAGATCAGTAGGTAACATGATGATAAGCAGAAAAGACAGAAGTTATCAAGAATTTTGTCTTGCTCAGATATACAAATAGCAGCAGTTAAGAAATCAAACGATGTATTGCACTGGGTAAATGTGTGGCACAGGACCACCTTAACGTGTCAAAAAGCAACGATGCTGCTTGGAGAACTAAAGTGCACTTGTCGCAAGCCACATATTCTTAACCACCTCAAACGTATGTGAAAACTAGACATGGACTATGAAAGCCCGAAGAAGGATGGGTGCATTTGAATTATGGTGCTGGTGAAGAAAATTAAAAGTACCATGGATGACCTAAAGAAAAAAATACCATAAATCTTTCTTGGGAGTAGAAACAGAGTATTTTAAAGGAAAGCATGACAAGACTTTGCCTCAGATACGCTGGACATGTCAGGAGAGATTAGTCCTTGGAGAAAAGACACCAAGCTTGGTAACAAAGTGGCAATGGCAAAGAGGTAGACTGTTGACAAGCGGCTGCAATGATGGGCGGAAGCCTCAGAACACCTGTGAGGAGGGCAGAGGTCAGACAGTGTTGACTTCCGATGGACGCGGGGTTGCGAGCAGTCAAGACTGACCTGGCAGTGTCGAACAAGGCAAGCGTTCTGCTTACTTGCCAAATACCCTATTGCTTAAGATCAAATATTGCACTGTGACCCCTCAAGAAAAGTCCGTCTGCTCTGGTAATGACCTTATGTAATTATGATCTTGCTATTTACTTGCTATTTTCCTCCTTTGAAAATGAAGTCACGAGGCAAGAACTTCCATCCATCAGTGTTCTGGATAAACAAAAGAACCGTGGACTTTCAGGTGCCAAAATATTCCTCCCTTACTCCAGAGCCTCAAGGCTACTGAAGATGTACCCCAAAATTTGTAAATAAAAAGGAAAGTAGAGGCTAGACCACACTGTTATTTTAATTACTCTTAAGCTGCTTGTTATTTTGTAACATAAAGGCAAGGGAGGTTAAGTTTAATTTAAAAGGAAAACTACTTTGTATCGAACCTTAAACATAACAGCTGCTCAAGGGCAGAAAGAATGTATCTGAGATTTTAAAAAACAACAGGACAAACTTTAAAAGGCATTTCTATAAAGATAAATTTTTCAGAACAAATTTACCAAGTCTCAAGAACATGCTTATCTGTATCTCCAATATTTTAATTTTAGATCAATATTAAATATCCATATAACATCATTAAGGAAATTCTAAATATCTTTTGGGTCACTATATGAATATTCATCTTATATGTTACAGAAAACTGGGATTAGTGATCAGGTTTTACTTTTATAAAGTACCCTTAATAGAAAATAACTAAAAAGTCAAAATTCTCATTCCTACTTTTCCAATCTTATTTTTAAATTATAATATTCTACTTTTGTTTGTTTGTTTTTGTTTTTTTTTTTGGGGGGGGGGGGTACATCACTGCCCTCTGGTGGTGGGAGCCCAGCCTTGCTCCTGGAGAGCTGCTGCTGGATTTGAACCTCTAACCCAGTGGGCTGCAGTCCCACACAACCACTCCATCACTGGGGCTCAGTCCTTGGTTAAATTTTTTACAGCAAATTAGGTTGCTATATTTTTACCTTGACTACATCTTTCACAATGTGTCAGCATCCTCCAAACCAAAACCAAATTCACTGCCACTGAGTCCCATATTAGGAAGTGCCTAGCATGTCAAGACTTTTACTTGCAATATGCATTACTGACACTAAGGCTTTGGCAAGATCCTAATTCTCATTCAAAAAAAGATTTCAATGGACACTATTATCTTACTGTCACCTCAATAATAAGGAGATTTTTTGTTTGTTTCTCATTTATAAATTACTTTATTTGGGCTGAGCCCCGGTGGCGTAGTGGTTGTGTGCAAGACTGCGGCCCACTGGGACGGAGGTTCAATTCCAGCAGTGGGGGTGGGCCTCCTACTCCTGCCACTGGAGAGCAGTGATGCTCCACCCCACCCCCCAAAAATTATTTTATTCTCTTATCACAATCCATACATCCATCCACTGTGACAAACACAAATGCATATTTGTTGCCCTCCCCAGTCTCAAAACATTTCCTTTCTACTTGAGCTCTTGGTATCACTCCTAAGTTCCCCCCCCCCTCACTTTTCCACCTTTCCTCTCCCACGAACTCTTGATAATTTACAATTTTTTTTCATGTCTTACACTGTCCAATGTCTCCCTTCACCCACTTTTCTGTTGTCCATCCCCCAGGGAGGCAGCTATAAGTAAATCATTTTTTTTATTGGTTTCTCCTTTCTCTCCCACCTACCCCTTACCCTCCTGGTATCTCTACTTTCATTATTGGTCCTGAAGGGTTGGTTTATCTGTCCTGGGTCCCCTTTGTTTCCAGCTCTGATCTGTACCAGAGTACATCCTCTGGTCTAGCCTGATTTGTAAAGTAGATTTGGGATCATAATAGTAAGGGTGGGGTAGGAAAGCATTAAAGAACTACAGGAAAGCTGTCTGTTTGCTTGGTGCTATACTACACCCTGATTAGCTCATCTCCTCCCTACAAGCCTTCTATAAGGGGATGTCCAATTGCCTATAGATGGGTTTGGGGTCTCCATTCCGCACTGCCCTGCATTCACAATGATATGAGTACTTGTTCTTTACTGCCTGATACCTGATCCTAGCCACACCTTGTATCACACAGGCTTTGTGCTTCTTCCATGTGGGCTTAGTTGCTTCTCAGTTAAATGATCACTTGTTTACTTTCAAGCCTTTGAGACCCCAGATGCTATCTGATAGTTGGGTACCATCACCTTTCTTCATCACATTTGCTTATGCGCCCGCTTTGTCTTCAGCTCTCGTGTCAGGAAGGTGAGCATCATGGAATGCCAGTTTAATAGAACAAAGTGTTCCTGCATCAAGGGAGTACTTGAGTAGCGGTCCAATGTCCATCTGCTCCCTTAATACTAAATCTGTATGCACTTAGATCTATTTTCCTATCATAAATAAATATAATTACATATGCACATGCCTCTATTTAGACCTCTATAAATGCTCTTTGTCTTCCAGTTCCTTTATTTCCTTTTCCTTTCCTCTTGTCCCGCTATCATGTTCAGCCTTCATTTGGGTTTCAATAATTCCTCTTGGTTACATTACCCTTGATCAAGCCCTACCATGCTTCCTACACCCTCCTCTCCATTGATTTCAGATCACTTGTGTTCTCTTGTACCTTGGGTTGTCAACACCCACTTCCTTTCCCCTGCCTCCCACTCTCCCATGTTCCCCCAGAACCATCAGTCCCATTGTTTTCTCCTCCAGATTGTTTAAACCAACCTGTCTTATCTAGGTAGACCTGAAGAGATAATAATATGCACAAAAAAACAAGACAGAACAAAACAGACCAACAAAACAACAAAAACAAACCAGTTACCCAAAAAAGCACATAAATAGTTCAAGGTCTGTTTGTTGACTTTTAGGAGTTTTTTCAGGTTGAGTCTGTTGAGGTACCACACCCTGGCCCCCAAATCTATTTTGGTATTTCCTGGAGACATTGTTGCTCTGTATCCCTTGCTATTCTGTTGCACACCTTTTGTGTACCCCCTCAGTGTGGTGGGGGTCAGATCAGGCACAATTTCCAGTGTCTTCAAGTGTTGTCTCCCATAGCATTATGGGTCAGTGGGGGATGTTGAGTCTAATAGTGGGACCGACCCTATGGCTTTCTCTGTGTTTTGGCTGCTCTGCGAGGGAATATCGGCCTCAGGGCTTGGTGGGCCAGGATGTGTTCCTCTCTCTCTTCCTCTCCCTTCATTTGCTCCTGTGTGCTCTGATCAGACGTCCCTCTCCCTAAGCTGTAGCTTCAGTGCTGTCCTCTGAAGTGAATTTTCTACAGGGAGGGGAGCTGTCCACATAGTTCTTATTGGGGGTTTTTTTGGGTGGTTTTAAAATTTTTGTTTTTTTACTGTTGTTCTATTAAATCATACCTACTCTTTTATTGATGATCCCTGGTGGCACTATGGGTTAAGCTTAGGCTGCTAGAGAAGTGGCATTTTGAACCCACTGCTCGCTTGCCAAAGAAAGGTGGTGCAGTCTGCGCCATCAAGACTTACCGTCTCAGAAATCTTAAGGTGCAGTTCCACTTGGTCTCAAAAGGTCAATATGAGCTGGAATAAACTAAATGGCAGTGGGTTTGGTTCTGCTTAAACTCTTCTCTTAACTATTCCATTTTTATAAATATCAATTTACAAAAAGCACCTATCACTATGATATTATAGTCAGTATGACTTCACATCCTAATAACATTCTGTAGTAGTTATTTCTCAAATTATAATCCCTTACTTATCAAAGTGCTGCCAGCTACACAATCACTTCTCACTTTAACCTATGGGTCCGGGCATTGGGCTACCACCTGGTGGCCAGCAATAGGAATTAACCTTCCCACATCCTAGTTTCTTTCACTAGGAAGAACAGATGAGTAAGCTTTCCAGTTTTGAGCACAACAAATTCATCCGTAGAAATGTCTCTTCAGTTGAGTGCATGCATCTCCAACTCTGTGCTCTTTTGCTGGCTTTCAAGTATAGTCAAACACTTTTAAAAAGTCCCTTTCTATCTATTATTGTTCATGATACGTCCCTAATTGCCTTCTAATAAAGTTATAATTTTCCTACATTCACCTCTAGACAGTAACACAATACAGTGACTGGTGAGCTCTCAGATGCATCATTTTTAAAATTATTTTTAACACTTACCTGATTTTTGTCTCTATTTTATTGCATATTGAACATGGTGGGTATTATAATGCCACCAAAAAAAAAAAAAACCCAACATTATTTTCAATATCTACCCACCCCCTTCCAAAATTCTACAATGGGGCTATTTCTTATCATATCAAATTATTTAGTTTTGCAAATGTATTGCTAAATCAAAGACTTTCCCCCTAAATTGGAGGGCTTTTAAAATCAACTATATATAATCATATGCTCTTTTGATGTTACCAGCCATTACTAATTCTCGGACTGGTTAAATAGATTCCAAAGTTCTATGACAGCTATAAATATAACAAAGTAGTACAGAGTCCTTGCTTTCCAGAGTCACAAAGTTAGTGAAAGGCTCTTTTAAAAATCAATGAGACAATTAGGTAAAAAGTGTTTAAAGATAGTGCCTGCTACATAATAAGCACAATAAGCAGTAGCTACATTCCCTGGCTAGCACAGATGGTTAATCAGCTTGACTGCTAATCAAAAGGCTGGTGGTTCGAGTCTGCCCAAAGGCATCTTAGATGAGGGGCCTGCCAATCTACTTCTAAAAAAAAATTAGCTATTGAAATCCTTATGCTCCTACTCCCACCACCTGAGGGCAGTGATGCCTAAAAAAAAAAGAAAGAAAGAAAGAAAGAAATCCTTATGGAGCACAGTTCAACTGTGACACATATGGGATTACTATGAGTGCAAAGTAGACTGCAAAACAACTGGTGATAGCCAACCCAACCAAGCCCACTGTCAGCGACTCGATTCTAACTCATAGTGACCTTTATAGGGCAGAGCAGACCTGTTGTTTTGGCTTTCAAAGGCTGTAAATGAGCAGGAAGTCTCGTCTTTCTCCTGAGGAGCAGCTGGAGGGCACAAGCTGTTGGCCTTACGGCTACAAACCAATGCATAACGCATTACACTGTCATTACCATTCTGTCATCGAGTCATGTGATTCTGCCTTACCGCAACCCTACAGGACAGAGGAGAACTGCCACGTGGTTTTCTACAACTCTCTCCTTCCAGGAGTAGAACGCCTCATCTTTCTATGGCTCAGCTATCACGCAGGGATGGGGTGGTGGGAGCCCCAGTCAATTCCAACCCATGGTCCCCTACTTGCTGCGGAGTAGAACTGCTCTACGTCGGGTTTTCAGGGGACTACCATTCAGCCAACCTTTGGTTACGAGAAAAGGGTTGCTGTTGTTCCTTTTTACTCCTACCATTTGTATCATCCCAGACACTCTTAATGTCATTAGGAAAGTGCAAATTAGAAGATTTGATATGAGATCACTATACGCTAGAATGGCTAAAAGTAAAAACACTGACAAATGCTAAATGTTGCACTTTCATACATGGCTGGTACGAATGAAAAACAGGAAAGTCATTTTACAAATTAAACATCCACTTAGATAATGCAGATAAATGAAAATGTCTCCACACAAAGACCTATAAACAAACTGGAAACAACCCAATGTCTATCAACCAGTGAATAGATAAACAAATGCATACACAATGACTACTACTCAGCAATGTAGAGGAGCAGGTTATCAAGACATGCAATAATATAGTTGAGTCTAAAACACTGAAAGTGGGTTGAGCCCCGGTGGCCTAAGTGGTTGAGTGTGGGACTGCGGCCTGCGGGCTTGGCAGTTCAAATCCAGCGGCGGCTCTCAGGAGCAGCACTGGGTAGCTCCCACGACCACCAGAGGGCAGTGGTGCCAAAAAAAATAAAATAAAACACTGACAGTTATATGAAAAGTGTTTCTACTAATTTTCAAATGCCCTTTCAGACAGATACAGAAACCTTATTAATAATAAAGTAAAATAATGCAGATATCCTTCAAAATATGTATTAAATGCTGATGACAAGGTACAGTATTCTGATATTTTTAGGATATATTTAGTATATTCCAATACTAAATAACTACAAAATCCAGACTTTAAAATTTTGCATACTACCTCTATGAAAGCCATTTCCTCTTCCATAAAATTGAGCCACATGAAGACAATACGAAGCATACTTAATGTTTTAACAAAAGGGTAAAATTAAACAGCACAACAATACTTCTCACTGCCATCAAATCATTTATGACTCTTATGCCTCTAGGTTTCCTAAACTCTAGTTCTTAACCTCATTTTTCTCCTGAGGGTTTGAACTGTCGACACTGCAGTTGGCAGCCCAACTTGTAATTACTATGCCACCAGAACTCCTAACAATGCTAAGAAGCACTAACATTTACTTAATGAAAAAGTTAACTATGGGCAGAAATCGGAAGTACTTGCTGAAGCTCTCTCATTTTCATTACCAAAGAATATCTTGGAGAGTTCTAGATGAAGTGAACAAATGTCAGTAAAAGAAAAGCAAGCAGACTTACTCGTTCTGCAGTTGCATCCTCTCCTGGTAAACAAGCAGCAGCACAAGCTATTTCCATCAAAGCGGAGCTCGTAGGTGCATCTGTCGTAGAAGATGATCTGGGACGGCCTGATTGTATAACAGTTGCCATCTCCTGGCCAGATTTCCTGTTGATTTGGGGACTTCCCTTTGGGGCCTCTGGCTTCCCCCGCCTACTATGTAAGCTTGTCCCTCTCTTCATCTTAGGTGGCACTCGGATCTGCTGCAGGACTCGATTCAGAGCTGTGGGGTGGGTGGGGACACCATCAATCTCAGTACATGAGTTCTGGCTTTCCAGATCCACTTCAGGTTCTGGATCAGCCTGAATTTGCTGCACATCGTGTGGAGATACTGATGACCTCCTGCGCTGGTGCTGGAAGAGATGCTTCAAGCCTTGCCCAATCACATTAATGTTTTCCAAAGCATTGTGGGTCATTTTAGACAACTTTTGTTCTGATTCTGTCTGTTTTCTGGCCTCTGCATCTTGGGATTTGCCTCCAGGATCAGGGTCCTCATATAACTGTTCACTGCCCGAAGGCTCCATCAGTAGATTTAATATGCTTATTTTCAAACTCAAATTTTTTGAACACACCAACGCTGTCAAATTAGGTAGGCATTTGCTTCAACAGTGAGTATACATGCAGCTGTGAGACGAAGGCTTCATGCCTATCTAATACGCAAAAAACAAAAATAAAAAAAGAAACTAATTATAAAACCATGCAGAAACTCCAGTGTTTCAGCAAAGAGAAACATGCAGCTAGTGAACAAATATGCACAAAAAGTAAGCAATCTTTAATCAGATGATTAAATGACAGTTTTCTAACTAGTGAATAACGATTACTTTTTAGAAGAAAATGCCCAGAGCAAATGCACAAGAAATTAAAACAGCAAAGTTTAAAAACAAACAAACAAGAAAACAACCCTACAAGTTTCAATATATGAAGAGATGGATATTAGAGGAGTCACCTTGGCAATGAACACCATAATTTTAGCTGAAAGAAAAGCTACTGCTTGAGAAATCAAGAGAGAATAAATAGACTATTCAAAGTGCTCAGTCTAGCTGAGGCAATTTAACCCTTTCATTCATAACCACAGCTAAATATTCATATATTGAAATGCAGTAAATTTAAACAATAGTGAAAAATGGTCATCTTGACTTAACTACACGTATGTGGATTGATGAATACGATATTTCTTGTTACCATTCATATGTATAAATTTCACTGGTAACAAGAAGTGACATTTCTGCACTTAAGAAGTCAAAGGAAACATAAGTGTTACAAGTTGAATTTTCACCTAAAGTGCAAATAACCTTTCTGGCACCATATGAGTCCATGATTCAGACAGAATAAAACCTTAAAAACACTGGTTCTGCTCGCTACCAGCAATCAAGAAAGAGGATTCAAAGAAATCCCTTTCTCCAAATAGTGCCATCCTTGAGAGAAACTTTGCATATATTCACACCAGCTCAAAAGTACAGAACCAGCATTAATAACTGGGTATGACAAAAGAGAAGAAAAAAAGTCAAATGGCAACCACATCAGTATTAAATGCATGAAAGTAAAGGAAAGCTGAAATTAAGATATGTATGGTCAGAATAACTACTGAGATCACATGCATCAAATGAAGTAAGAGATATGGCATCGGATGAGAATTTTTCATATGAAAGTGCTTTTTTTCTAAATTGAATTTCTGCAACTTTATAAAACAAACTTATATTGATATACAGAAGTTATTAAGGAGAATATAATTTTGTGCGGGAAGTTCTTTATTTCCATATTTCCACTCAAGTTTTTGTTTTAAAAAGCTTTAAAACTTACAGTGTCAAGTAGTCTGAACAATGCTACCTATGAAGCATTTTCATGTCCTATTCTGAGGTGTGTGGCTCCTTGCTACCAAGTGGTAACATCAACTAAATTACTTCCCTGTAGAAGTCAAAACGCAGAAGGATGCAAGAATTCACCATGAACTTAGGCAGGGAAATAGGAATGCAAACCCACTAGAGCAGGGGTTCTCAACCTCCCTCATGCCACCACCCTTTCATACAGTTCCTCATGTGGTGATGACCCCAATCATAAAATTAATTTTGTTGCGATTTCGTAACTATAATCTTGCTGTTATGAACCAGGCAACACTGTGAAAGGGTCATTTGACCCCCATCGGGGTCGCGACCCACAGGTTGAGAACCACTGCACCAGCGTGTGCTTCCTATTGATTATTCTCGGGCCTTCTTGGCAAATGATATGGACATACAGTTCCTGGCATTGTGGCTTCATGCTCTATATTGTTTAAAGCCTGTTTTTGCTTTTCCTACTCTTTTCATGACTCAGCAGAATAAACAGGGAAATTAAAGATATCAAACTTTCACCAGCTCTTTCCTTCTTTCTAAATGCTTTTTACAAAATTCTTTGATTCCAATTGAAAGAAGTGAGAAAGTAGCGGGGGAAATAGAAATTTCACTGTCCTTAGTCCCTTGTGGCCCTGCTGAAATTGCACCATAACACGGTGGTAACTATCTCATCGTTTTCCTGTCTGTGCATTGTCTTTTTCTTTTTTCTTTTTTTTTTTTTTGAGAGTTTAATTCTTAAGAGAATAATAAATGCCTTGATCTCTACTTAAATTTTCTGAGACTCAATATAAGCAAAATTTTATCAATAATGCATACATTATCTTATTTTTTCCTCATGAACTTAACTGGTAAAATAATATCTACTAAATTACTTCTACTCTTCAATAGCTCTACAACGCAAATGGGATATGTAACCAAGAAAGAATAATACGACGCAGTATGTCAACTTGTTTCTTCTTACACTAAGTGATCCGAAAGAGAAAGGAGAATGGGAAAGCAACTGGCTGAGAACAAGAAGGCAGTTTACCATTTCCTTCTTTCTACTGCATTAGTGAAATATGAGACGGTTTCAAAGTTCATGGAAAAGTGGAACTAAAAGGTAACAGAAAATTTCCATGTACTTTTTGAATACCCCTCTTACAACTTTTTGTTACTATTTTTGGGAAAAATTTATTAAAAAAAAATTATCCCATGATATGAAAACATTCCATAAAAAAGAGAATTAGGTCAAGGTTAGTTGAAACAAGCAAATGAACTACTAACTTCAGAAGCAAAAATACTAGGAACTTACTCAACAAATATTTTTTAAGCAGTGTTAATAAGCTAATTGAGTGCTTTCTTATCAAAAGATAAATGGAGACTGTGGAACTCATTAAATGTAAATGTTAACTTCATCTGAAATTTCACTAGCATGGTATCATTTATTTGGAAACAATTCTAAATAAAAATGTTTACCTATCAATGCCAGAATTTCTTAGGAAATGCTTAACTAGATGGATGTCAATTTCTGAGTCAAGGCTTGTGCAGGCTGTCTGAACAGATTCATAGATTAAATAATAGAATAGTAATAAATTCTGGGATCTCTAAAGTAAAATTTGTCTTAATCAGAGCAACTAGCATAGGCTCACAGATCACAGAGCTCCATACCCAAAACAAACTTTAAACATCAGGTTGTAACATAAGAATCTTTAAACAATAAAAAACCAATTACATTGCTTATAAAATGCAAGCTGTACATACTTATACTTTTAGTAATGCTATCTACATTACTGCTATGTTATCAGCACAAATGAGAAAAATGGTCAAAATTTTTAGACTTCACAAAATTTCCTGTAGACCAAGAGAAAATCTACCTTTTAATTTATGCCAAATGTTGTGAAAGCTCAAAGAGATTCAAAAATATTAAAATTGGAATGTTATAATAATTAACTCTATAAAACTTGACAGTAAGAATGTAAGCACTAAGAAATTCAAGATGTTTTTTTAAGATCCCCTTATTTTGTTCTATTAAGAACCAAACTCAAATAATAACTATTGCTCAATTTATAAAATTCCCAAAATAACTATACTGAAAACACTGGTTTAATACAAACAAGTTCAACTACAAAGTCCAATGTGCTTTGGTAAAAAGAAAATGTTGGCTTCTCTTCATTCACTAAGCTGCTCTGAAAAGTAAAATTCTTATTAGTAAACAAAAAGTGTAGAAAGGGAAAAGAGGGTCTGAGGAAAGGGGGAAATGAGAGAAAGAATAAAAACAAGAACGGAGGAAAAGGAAATACTTGAAAGCAATGAATGTCAGAGAATTTTGATAAATTTTTAGAATTTTGAACAATAACATTTTTCTACTGCAGTTTGCCAAAGACATACTAATTTACTATTAGTTCACATGTAGAAATAAACTGATAAGGAATATTGTAATAAATATTAAAAGAAAAATTATATATTTAAAATTCTGTCAAATGTTTAGGCAGGTGCTCTACAAAAGGATTTAAAAATATATACAAATTCCCCTTCTTTTACTTAAGTTTTCCTTTTCAATTTTTTATTGCTTTAATATGATAGACATGACAATAAAGCCTTTTTGGGTTGACCAAGAGCCAAATTAATTTCACTAAGTATAAAGAGTTGGGTAGTTACCTTCATCACTTTTCCTTAAGCACTTCTAAGCTTTTAGAAGAAGCTGAAAAACAAAATATTAAAGATTATAAATAAATTTGGAGATGAAAACTCATATTTAATAGTTATTTAAGGGAAACAGAAATATATACAATATATGTACATAAATACAATAAAATATTCAGACATAAAGGGAAATGAAGTCCTGATACATGGCACCATATGGAAGAACCATGCCAATTGAAATATGTCAGGCAGAAAAGGTCAAATAGTGTATGATCCCACTTATAAATATTTTTACAAATAAAATTTGTTTGTAACCACAAATTTCCTTCTGGGATGAATCTTACTAAGTTCAGCTATTCTAATTTTTTAACATGCTACCGTCAATTTTTTTTAAAAAACATAGTACCTTTATAAGATATCTCCCAGGGACACAGGGCAGTTGGTTAAAAAAAAAAAAAAAAAAGAGGGCACATACTATTTTTGAAGAAAAGCAGTACATTACATATCTAAAAAGATGAATGCATAGAGTATACTGGTGGTTACTAGGGGCTAGAGAAATAAGGTGATAGTAATTTACTGTTTAAGGAGTAGTCGACTTCTGTCATGGAGCGCTGATGGCATGGTGGTTCTGAGTTGGGCCACTAACTGCAAGATCAGTAGTTCGAAACCAAGTCACTCAGGAGAAAAATGAGGCTTTGTACTTCCATAAAGAGTTACAGTCTTAGAAATTTACAACGGCAGTTCCACCTTGTCCTAGAGTCGGAAATTATGTGTCAGAAATTATGTGATGGCAGTGAATTTGGTTTTCTGATTTGAGAGGCTTCTGTTTGGGGTGATGAAAAACTTTTGGTGGCAATGAAACTCCCAGGGAATTCGAAAAATAGACTTTAGAGACAGTGTGGCATCATCCCATGAGACATGCCTGGTAAACACTGGTAGTCAAAAAACAGACCTAGAATTATTTATAAGCTTTTCCTTTTTTGTCATTTGCTTTCTTTTTTGTTGTTAATGTTTTTTTGTTTTGTCTTCCTTTGTTATTTTGTTTGGCTTTGTCTGGTTTTTGTGTTTATTAATGCTTCAGCAAGTCTGGCTAGGTAAGACAGGTGGGATAAATAATTTGGAGACAAAAATGACAGAACCAATGGTTCCGAGGTGGGGCATACAGGAGAAGGGGAGGTGGGAAAATGAACCCAGGTGGGGGACTGGGGCAACCAACCCAGAGACAAGGAAACAACAAGTCAACTAAAATCAATGGAGAAAAGGGTTTGGAATACCTAGTGGGGCTTAAATCCAGGGCAATGTAGCAGCTAGGAATTACTAAACCCAAATGAAGGCCAAACATGATGTGGGGACAAGAGGAAAATAAAAGGAAATAGAGGAAAGAACCAGGCAGCAAAGGATATTTATAGAGGTCTAAATACAGGCACGTATACATGTAAATATATTTATATAGAGAGGGAAATAGATCTATATACTTATATATCTATATGCTAAGAATTAAGGTAGCAGATGGGCACTGGGCCTCAACTCAAGTGTCCCCTCAACACAAGAACACTTTTTTCTAATAATCTGGCATTCTGTGATGCTCATCTTCCCGACACAATCACTGATGACAAAGCGGGTACATAAGCAAATGTGGTAAAGAAAGGTGATGGTGCCCAGCTATCAAAAGATATAGCGCCTGAGGTTTTAAAGGCTTGAAGATAAACAAGCGGCCTGAGAACTACAAAGCCCAAATGGAAGAAGAAGCACACCGGCCTGTGTGATCATGAAGGATCAAAGGGATAAGACAGCAGGCATCTAAGACCTAGAACAAAATCATACCAATGTGAGTGGGGTGGGGAGTGGGGCAGGGAGTGGAAACCCAAAGTCCATCTATAGACAACTGAGGGCGTCCCCTCACAGAAGGGTCCCAAGGAAGAGATGACCTAGTCACAGTGTAGTATAGTACCAATGAAACACACAACTTTCCTCTAGTTCTTTATAGCCCCCATTATCATTAGACCTCAATTCTACCTGACAAATCAGATTAGACTAGGGCATTGGAATACAACTGTAAGGAGTCCTGGGGGCAGAGAGGTTATGAGTTGGGCTGCTATGAACCACATGAACAAGAACCCGACACACAACTGGAGCTAGCAGTGCTTTCTCTTTCTCAATCACCAGGGTGTGCTTATCAGAGGTACCCAGATTCCACACCGCTGGAGTGTACTCTCTGTGTGTGAGGGTGGAAACTGGTGACTTCTTTTCTGCTCTACCAGGAGATCGGGGAAGGTAGGGAGTACCTTCTTACCTGGTCTTGTGCCCTATGTCTCTTTGCTGGTGGTTTTTAAAAACATCAGAATAAGCGAACTACAAGACAGGGGTGGGGTGGAATGGAGTGGGTCATGGGGTGGTAGGATGGGGCGATAGGTATAGGTTGGGAGGCTGTTTTCTCCTAAACTCCCACCCAACAACTGATTTCTGTGTTTGTTAGATGTGGGTATTAGGGTTGATTTCTTCCTTGTTGCAGGTGGCAGTTTACCAATACAAAGTAAAAGAAAACAAAAACTCCCTGGGAAATGGCTGATATTTGGGCCCCAGCCAATCCATGAGATCAAAGTGGACTATGCCAGATCCTGTAGGTGGTTCCAGCCTCTGATTCTGAAGAGCAACTCTTTGAACTTCAGGGAAGTAGCTATGAAGAACCAAAGATGTTTCAGTCTTCCTTTGTTAGCTTCATTGCTTTCTCCTTGCTGTGCTGCCTGGTGTGCACCTTTGTCAGGATACTTTGTGCATATGAATGGAGGGGCACAACCAGAAGCTGGGTGCCTCAAGTGTGGCCCACTCCCTGTCCTCTTCACTTAGAGCAGCGGTTCTCAACCTGTGTGTCATGACCCTTTAGGGAGTTGAACAACCCTTTCACAAGGGTCACCCGATTCATAACAGTAGAAAATTACAGTTATGAAGTGGCAACAAACATAATTTTATGGTTGGGGGGTTGTCAGCACAATATGAGAAACTGTATTAAAGGGTCACGGCATTAGGAGGGTTGAGAATCACTGACGTAGAGAGTATGGGGTACCAGAAGGTACTTTCTTGTCAATTCAGCAGTGTAGTAGGAGTTGTTCTGCTGGTAGTTGACTTGGCAGGTCTCAGGCAGCTTTGCCCCCGTCTATACACAGAGTGCCAGCAAGTGGAGAACTGCCAGTGACTGCTTGTTGATTCTGGATCCTGATTTCCTTGTAGGTGTACTACTCACTCACTGGTCCTTTCCTTGGACAATCAGGGCTGAAAAATTCTCCTCTGAGCATATTTTCTGAGTTCTATGTTGTGTGGAAGTAAATAGCATACTATTCTACATTGCCATCTTTTACCAGAAGCCTAGAATTGCACTCTTTTTGATTAAATAATATTTTGTTGGTAAAGGGATTTCTTTCTTTCTTTTTTTTTTTTTTTTTGGATTTCTTATGATTAGAAGGTACTAGAAAATGAAATACATATTCAAGTAATTTTTTTCCCTCACATCACTGCCCTGGTGGGAGTAGGAAGCCCAGCCTTGCTCCTGGAGAGCTGCTACTAGATTTGAACCATCAACCCTGTGGCCTGCAATCCTGCACACAACCACCGTGCCACCAGAGCTCAGCGTTATTCAAGTCATTTTTGTGATAATATGAGGGAGCTTCAAAAAATTCATGGCTACATGGAATCCAGCAACAGTAATGGGAATAGCCATACCAGGAGGGAAGATGGAACTTATTGCAATGATCACATAACTACACCTGCCCTTCAGGGGGATGAACAACAGAAACCATGGGAGAAAGGAGAGAGCCATCAGTGTAAGATATAAAAATAATAATAATTTATAATTTATTAAGGGGTCACTGGGAAAGAACCTGTCCAGAGTGCAGTGTAGCACCAATGAAACACACAATATTCCTCTGGTTCTTTGAGACTCCCTCTCCCCTCCACTTCCTACCCCCAACTCTCATGCCCCCAGTCCTGCCTTTCAGTTCTGGTTAGACAGGAGCATGAACGTTGGTACAGATAAGAGCTCACGACACACAGGATCCAGCTCAGATAAACCCTTCAGGAACCGAAATGGGAAGAAGGAGGAACCAATTGCAATGATCAATACATCCCCCCACCCCACCCCAGCTCCAACCCCTTGGATCGAACAACAGAAACGTGGGTAAAGGGAGAAAGTGGTGTACGATAAGAAAGTAATAATTTGTCAAGGAGTCATGAGTGTGGGAGGGTGGGAGAGGAGGGAAAAAAGAGGAGCTAATCCTAAGGGCTCATATAGAAAGTATATGTTTAGAAAGTATGTGGGGCTGAGCCTGGGTGGCGTAGTGGTTGAGTGCAGGACTGCAGCCCACAGGCTTGGCGGCTCAAATCCAGCAGCAGCTCTCCACGAGCAAGGCTGGGTAGCTCCCACGACCACCAGAGAGCAGTGATGCCCCTCCCCCAAAAAAGAAAATGATGATGGCCACATATGTACAAATATGCTTGATAAAATTGATGTATGGATTGTTATGAGTTGTAAGAGCCCCCAATGAAATGATCTTAATCAGTCAATAAATAAATGGAAGTATGGGAAGAAAAAAATTGCTTCAGGAATTTTTTAATGGTGAAAGAGCTTATAAAATTGTATGTTTTATTTCTATAACTTTGTTCACTTAATCTAGATTTAAGCTTTCTCATAGCAGAGAATTTGAATTTTTTTTTCCTGAGACAATTAAAAAAATTGGAGGTAATAGTGGAGACATTTTTAGGTGTACTTATGTTATATGAGGATAAGTAAAAAATATTGCTGCAATATCATATAAACCTTACAAAATCATAAAAGTAGCAAAATATAAAGCTTTTATTTATTAATATAACTTCTAGATCTAAACTTCTGAATTCAGTGCTTCCCTTTATCTAAGCTTTCCTTAAAAGGAACTGTGGCTTAGACAGTGGACTGCTAACAGCAAGGTTAAGAGTTCAAATCCACCCACCACTTTGCAGGTGAAAAATTGAGACTTTAAGCTTCCATAAGGACTTACAGTGCTGGAAACTCAAAGGAGCACGAGCTAGTGCGTCTTAACTGGTTGCTATGTTTCAGAATCCACTTGGCAATGGGTTTGCCTCCCTTCCAAAGAATTGTGCCCCCAAAAGAATGCTATACATCCTCATCTTTTATGCCTCACCTTTATGTCACTGGTGTATTGGGTTATGAGTTGGGTTGTTAACCACAACATCCACAGTTCAAAGCCGCCAACTGTTTAGTTGGAGAAAAATGAGGCTTTCTGCTCCGGGAAAGATGTACAGCCTCAGAAACTCACAGAGGCAGTTCTACTCTGCCCCATAAGGGCCTCAGGTATCAGAATTGACTCACTAGTGAATGTGGTTTTGGTATAATACCATTTGGGAATGGATTGCCTTTATACTAATGAAACATAATTAGTATAAGCTATGTCTTCAGTAAATCTCTTTTGGGATAAAAGAAATTAAATCAGGAAGAAAAACAAGTAGGGGTGAAGACTGTTCAGAAGTAAAAGCAAAATGTAGATGACAACTTTGCTTGCTGAAAGTGAGGAGGACTTGAAGGACTTGCTGATGAAAATCAAAGACTGCATCCTACATGTATGGGTGGCAATTGAGTGTAAAGAAAACCAAAAATCTCACAACTAGACTAAGAGACATCACGATAAACAGATTTAAACTTGCTTGGACCCACCATCAGTGCTATTATTGCAGTGACTAAATCTGCGGAACACACCTTTGAAGCATTGAAAAGCAAAGACATCACATTGAGGACTAACGGGTACCTCACCCAAGCTATGAAGAAAGCAGAAGAACTGATGCATCTGAATTGTGGGTTGGTGAAGAATATTAAAATTACCATGGGCTGCCCCCCAAAACATACAAATATATCTTGGAAGAACAACCTTGGAGGCAAAGATGGCATGATTTTCTCTCCCATACTTTCAACATGATGTCAGGAGAGATCAGTCTCTGGAGAAGGACATAAAGCGGGGTAAAGAAGAGGGGCACTCTAAACAAAATGGTTTGACACAGTGACTGCAACAATGGGTTTAGAAAGAAAGGCAATTGTGTGGGTGACGCAAAGGCAAGCAGTTTCATTCTATTGTATACTCAGTCACAGTGAGTCGGAGCCAACTCTACAGCACTAACAACAACAGAGGTTTTAAAGTCCCCAACCCCAGGCTCTTGAATCACTGAACCATGGGTGAGATACAAGTAGGTGAGGCAGCGGGTATGGCTCTGGATGCAGGTACTCCTTTGTTCAAAGGCAGGTGGGCAGATTAAACAGGTGCTGAGTATACTCCAATCCCACCTCAGTCTCTCAACTCCTCTGGCCTACGTGAGAGATGGTAACAAGAGCAGCAGCAATGGTAGTGGTAATGAGGAGAACCAGTAGTCAGAGCAGACTCCCATAAGGTTCTAATAAATTTGACTAAAGTCAACAAAATGTCATCATTACAAACAATTGCATTGAGGAGAAGGGCTACTACCTATCAGAAAATCTTAACAGTTGTCAGGTATGTACCCCACACTCATGCAGAAATAGATTCCATACTATCACGAGAAAACAACCATCCAGTCTATACTTGTGCCCACAACCGACTCCACACTTTGGTCCATTTATAGGTACTAGTTCTGACTGAGAAAGGACTTCTCCATAGCCGGAAGAAATCTACCCTCCAGTGTCTCAGACATCGAGTCAATGCCACTCACAGGGACACTATAGGACAGAACAGAACTGTCCCTGTGAGTTTCTAAGACTGGAATGCTTAGATAACATCAAAAGGCCTTTTTCCCAAGAATCAGCTGGTGGTTTTGAACTGCTGTCCATGTGGATAGCAGCATAATGCATAACCACTACACCACCAGGACTTCTACCCTCCAATATAGAAACTACCTATTTTTTGCCTGTGCTCTGGAGCAATTTGGATGAGAAATCTATGCCTTCTTGCTACAGCAACCTTTCAAATATACTTCAGACATTTAGGCTTCTGAGTACTAATATCTAGCAAAACAGTACCAGCCTAAATTTTCAATTGTTCTTCATTTAGATGTGGTGTCCAGTGCTCTCACTATTCTAGGCAATTCATTTATAACTGCCCTTTCAAAGTATGAAATCCATACATGAACACAATATTCCAGCTATAATTTGACATCTCTATTAACATAAATCTTGCTTCTTAAGAATAAAAACTTAAACATAAAATTTCATTGAATAACAATTAGGAAGAAAAACAAGGAGATACTGAGGGGCCCTAATTTATGTTATAAATTGACTACCAAACATATCTGAACATGCACCAACATTAGGATATATAATAGATATGTGGGACCTTTTAGCATTAAATATTTTTGTTCACCAAAAGACTTCACCAAACTGGGAAAACTGGGGAACAGCAACATATCTGACAAAAATCTAATCTCTAAAATTTATTTTTAAAAACTTCACCTCAACAGCAAAAGGTACACAATCCAGTTTTTAAATGGGCAAAGTACATGAACAGATACTTCACCAAAAATCTCCAAGCATCTAGGAGGTACCTAAGATGCTCACAATCATTAGTCATTAGAGAGATGGCAAATCAAAACCACAAACCTACAACCAAAAGAAAGAGATGATGGCCAGTCCCACAACCTATCACCTGATAAGTACCAAAACAGAAGGTCCTGGGTAGAACAGGTTAAAACTGCAGAACAAAATGAAAAATTAAAAAGAGACCAGATTGGGTCTTGAAGGCTTGATATTAAATGAGCAGCCATCTAACAGAGAAGCAAGTCCACATGGAAAAGGAAGCAACCCAGCCTGTGTGATTACGAGGTGTCAACAGGATCAGGTAACAGGCATCAGAAGATCCCAAACAAATTATCATAGAGTTAAGAATGGGGAAGGTCAGAGGGGAGACCCCAAACCCAGCTTAGCCAAAGTGCAGCATAGCACCGACAGAATACACAATATACCTCAGGTTCCTTGAGGCATCCTCATCCCTAATAACATGACCCCAGCTCTATCTTACAAATTTGGCTAGACTGATGGCTAAACAAGATGGCTAAACAAGCAGCCATCTAGCTCAGAAAAAACAAAGCCCACATGGAAGAAACAAACCAGGTTGTGGGACCATGAGGTGTCAAAGGGATCAGTTATCAGGCTTCAAGAACTAAAAATCATAACACTGCATGCTCACTTTCCTGATATTTGCTGACGACAAATGTGTGCATAAGCAAATGTGATGAAGAACGTTGACGGTGCATGGCTATCAAAAGATATAACATCTGGGGTCTCGAAGACTTGAGTAAACAAGTGGCCATCCAGCTCAGAAGCAATAAAGCCCACATGGAAGAAGCACACCAGTCTGTGTGACCATGAGGTGTCCAAGGGATCCAGTATCAGGTATCAAAGAACTAAAATTTTTATCACTATAAATGAGGGGAAGTACAGATTGGGGTCCAACGCCCATCAATAGGTAACACAACATCCTCTTACAGAGGGGTTGAAGGGAGATGAGCCAGTCAAGGTACAGTGTAGTAACAATGAAATATGCATCTTTCCTCTAGTTCTCAAATGTTTCCTCCCACCCACTATCATGATCCCAATTCTACCAGACAAATTCAGCTAGACCAGGGGAGGTACACTGGAGTCAGAAACACAGGGAATTTAGGGTAGATGATCCCTCAGGACTAGTGGTAGGAGTGGTGATAATGGTAGGGTGGAGAGACGGTGGAATAAAAGGGGGGAACCAATTTCAGGGATCTACATATAACCTCCTCTCTGGGGTACAGACAACAGGGAAGTGAGGGAAGGGACACATTGGACAGTATACAATATGAAAAAGTAATAACAATTTGTAAATTATTAAGGGTTCATGGGGGAGGGAAGGGATATATGGGGAGCTGGTACTGGGGGCCTAAGTGGAGGGAGGATGTCTTGAGAGTGATGATGGCAACAAGTGTGTAAATGTGGCCTGCATACAATTGCTGTATGTGTGGATCGTATTGGGAGTTGTATGAGTCCCCAATAAAATGATTTACTAAAAAAAAAAAAAGGAGGGGGAAAGAGGAGCTTATACCAAAGGGTCAAGTAGAAAATATTTGGAAGTGAAGATGGCAACATGTGTACAAATTTGCTTGATACAAATGATGTAGTGAATGTTATAAGAGCTGAAAGAGCCCCCAATAAAATCATTGAAAAAAAGAAAAGAAAAAAAATACTATGGCTAGATGGGGAGCTGATACCAGGGGACCTAAGTGGAAGGAAAATGTTTCGAGAATGATGATGGCAACAAATGCACAGATGTGGTCTGCATACAATTGATGCATGTATTGATTATGATAAAAGTTGTATGAGCCCCCAATAAAATGATTTTTTAAAAATTTG